>CM031240.1:917139748-917347248 GCA_018340775.1 Taxus wallichiana var. yunnanensis | reverse complement strand
CTAATTACAACAAATCCGAGAGGAAAAGGAGGAAGAAAAGAGAAGAATTAGGAGAAGAAGACAGGTGCTCATGACTGGGAGGGACCCACCGACTTTAAGATCCACTGTCTGAATCTCTTCAACGCCTCTGCTATGTCTCTGCCTCGTGGGACTGATGTGTTGGCAGTAGACTGAGTCCAAAATCCGAGGCACTTCTCCATTTCTTTGTCAAACTCGACATGAGTATGATAATCTTTATTTGCTTCTTCTATGGCAGATTGAAGAGAGCAGATCTCCTTCATTTTTTCCTTGGAAATGGAACTCTCCTTGAATAGATCACCTTTGACAAAAGCTCTGAATTGAGCTTTGATTTCTTGTAAAGAGAGAGGCACACCAGAAGTCTCATCATGAAGATGGCAATGTATATCTTTGAAGGCAGATATAACTAGTGTTTTGAAGGCCTCACCCTTTTGCCAGCTATTCTTTAACTCTCCCAAAGCCTCCTCCAACACCTTGATTTTCCATTCCACACTGTAGACCCAGGACTTTGACAAATTATCCTTTGCATCCTCGAAGACCTTGCTTGCCATCAAAATATTTTCATCTGTTTGTCCCATTAGACGGAGGTCTACTATGCAACTGCCCCAAAGTTTAAGTTCTTTATCAATGCTCCCAATAGTGGAGGAGAGCTTCATTGCAAATTACTCACCTTCCCGTGGAGTTTGAAGGCTTCATCAATGAAGTTCAATCCTGCAACAAGCATATCATCCACCATGGCCTCCATAGCCCTTCCATAGACAGAATACTTGTGCATGTCTTTGATACTCTGCACTTCATCCTGGCTCAGAATTACAGGTGGTGGAAGAGTAGTCAATGGGGTAGGATCCAAAACTTTATCCTTGGACAGCAGGGACTTGATGAAACTTGTAAGAATCTGGGCTTGTTCCTCCAACTGTTCTATGGTTTGCTACCCTTTCTCTACCCTCCCAATGACTCTGGTGACTGTTTCCTAAAGATTGTGGATCTCACCTTCAGGGGTGGACTCTCCCATGGGAATTCTCGAGAGCTCCAGATCGGATGCTTGCAAATCTTGCTCTGGCTTGTCTGCCTTAGGCTTGGCTATCTCCAGGAATTGTTGGCCTTGAGCATCAGACACTATCCTGGAGGTAATTCTGGCTTTTTTGGCGTGAGTAGGAGGAGTAGTGCCTAATAAGGCTGCCACAACATCAAAATTGGGTCCTGAGATTCGGGAGGAAGACTTTCTCTTCCTACTGTCAACAAGAGGTTGCACCCATGCAAAAGAGGAGGAGGAAGAAGAAGGTGGGGCAAGAGGGCCAAGAGACAGAGAACTCATGGCACCCAAGGTTTGCACTGTTGTTGCCTCTAATTGAGATATAAGTGGGGTGCTTGTGGCTTCTGATACAGAGAGGGGTCACCGCACCCTAAGCTCAGTGCTTCGACCTCCTTTTCTTTATCCATGGGGGCTTCTGGAGCGTTTGTAGATACAGAACTTCACTCTCTTCACTTTCACTGAGAACAATGATGTTCTCTGGGCCTGAGGACAACTCAGTATGCTTCCTTAGGAGATCTTCCTCCACAGGCTCCTTCTTGACTTCTCTGATTTTCTTTTGATATACCTGGGTGGACGAGGAAGGAGTGGAGACTGTAGGTCCTTGAGTTGACGAGGCAGGAGGGGTCTGTACAAGTGCTTCCGATCCGGTGTCAATGCTTCCTTCCTTGGTGTTGAAGCATCCTTGGAGGAGGATTCCCCTGAGTGCCTCCTAAGCTCATGGACTTTCTTATCAAACCAGATCTTGGTCCTCACTAAGACCGGGGCTAGGATTTCAGCCAAATCATCTTTTTCCTTTTTGAACCAATCCAAGTCTTCCAAGGGGGTGTGTTTGACCATGTTGTCATACTCATATGAGTACAAGTCAGAATTATCATCCTGGAGCCCTTCAGGAACTTGGTACAGGTTAAGCTCTTGGATTAATTGAAGGGAAAACCTGCCATAATGTCTTCTCCTTGCTTCAAAATCATCAGCACAGTCAGCCCAATAGTCCTCTATGTCTACCCTATGATGATAAGTGATCTTGATGTTCTGCTCAATAAACTTCTTCAAGTCAAAACAAGTTCTTGGCTTGAAGAAATGGACAGTAATGGGAGCTAGGGCTCTTTCTATATTTTGTGCATCCAGGGTTGTTTTATAGGTGTAGTTTCCCAAGATGATAGGGAAGTGTAGGCCAGTGATTTTCTTATCCCTGCAGGTTCTGTGCAACTTATCCAGCTGCCTGCATACTTCTATTAAGGCCATTTTGTCATTGCAGAACATAGGAAGCTTGAGAGGAGTGCTCTCATAGCCTGCAAGCCTTATATAGGAAAATTTCCTAAATTGGATGAAGTAGGCACCGTAATGTGCTATCAGATTCATAGCTTCATCAGAAAATCTCCTCGCCGTGTCGCTTTCTAGGAGCCTGACAATGTACATGGTGAAAGCATCGTTCACCCTCCTGAAATTGCGATTGCTAGTTTCCAAGGTGAATTGAGGGCAATAGGCATACACAGGGTCATCCTTATGAGCATCAATGTATGAGAACCCAAACCATTGCCTCGATGCTGCTAGGGTATACATCAAGTATGAAGTCATATAGAACTTCCTGGTCTGCTGTACATTGGACAACTGCTCTGCTAGGTTCATACTAATGATCTCTGCCCAATTGATATTCTAAGTTCCTTCGCACACCATATTGATAAGTGGGCACATCCAGAAATGGAACTCATTTGTAGAGGGTAAACCCATAACCCGAGCCAAGTGGGATTATAAAATCGACAATTCTTCATTGAAATGTGCACGGAAAGAGTCTTGGATAGACAGAGACGCCCCCTTCTTAGGGTTTTTCAGCCAGGACTTCGCCACCCGCACCTTATATTTCTCACCGTCTTGATTGAAAAGGGCACGTGCCTCGATTCTAAGAAATAACTATAGCATTGTCCATTTCGAATCCTTAGTGCAAAGGCTGCATGGCGGCAAACATCAAGTTTGGCGATGAGCTCCCCATGCACGTTTGTCAACTCACTCAAGTCGTGGTTGAAATGAGCACCGCAGAGAGCATCAGATCTCGCACACCGCACCGAGATAGGGAAACCACTGGCGAAAGTCAAACCACTGTTATGAATCATCGGTGCCATTGGTGAAGGGTTCGCGTCTGTCATCCTTGTCCAAAAATCCCCAAAGTCGAGGTGGCGAACCTCATTGTCCCCGATATCGGGAACGGCAGACTCGAGTGGTGAAATTTGTTCCTACCCCTGGAATTTAATCTTCATGTTGATAGTAACTTGGAGAGCAAAGCTGCAGGTTGGACTTGGGATGGAATTGCAGGGGGAATGGATACGCGCGCAGAAATTTTGGTTGCAAGGGTACGAGCAATAGATAACATGAAAGCAGTGTGCAAAAACGCATAGGGGGCAGCTCATTATATAGCCGTTTAGGAGAGAGAAAGATAATAAATGCGTATTAAATACACATCTACCAAATTGAAAAGCAAGATATTTGGGTAGAGCGGGAAAAATTAGCACGAATGACACTTGGTTCATTTGGGACACGAGGACCAAAGCGCGAAGTACGCGGTTCGGCCGATTCGGGCGATGCGGGAAAAGACACACAAATGTTTTTGGGACATGCGGGACGAAAGTACGCGGAATACGCGATTCGGCCGAATCGGACGAAAAGGGAACAACGGGTCTGGGCGAACTTGGGACACTTGGGACAAAAAGTTCCGACGGGCCCGAAAAGAACGGACTTCGGGTAAACCGGCCGATCGGGGAATAGAGAGCCCGAATGAACCTGGGACAAAAATGTCTAACAGGCCCGAAAATCACACAAAATGACCCAAAAACATAGATTTTTCCAATTTCTTGACTTTTCACATTACCAAGACAACAGAAAAGACACTTAACTTCAAAATTTTCAATTTTCAACTTCTCAAAAGCAGGGAAATTTTGAGTGGACAACAGCTGGCTCCTTCTGGGGATGACTTGGCATAAGTTCAAAGAATGAGACAAGGCAAGAATTCAGAGAAACTAGGGGACGTAGACCAGTACCTTATCCATTGGGCCACGGAGTCAAAAGCAAACCAATACAGAAGACAACACCCCAAACAAACAACACACAAAAACAAGGAAAGGAAAGGAGAACAAAACGCTATACAGAATATACAAAAGGACTTCCTAATCACGTATGACTTAAACAATTTCAGGTACCACCCACTATAAGGAAGTGGGAGAGAAGAACCATCCATATAATCAAGGTAAAAAGAATTCTCACCAGCAAAGTGCCTGATCTTGAAAGGCTCGAGCCAAAGGGAATCAAACTTGCCATGGCTGCCACGAGGTTCATGCCTTTTATCCCACAATAAAATGATGTCTCCAATTTTAAAATCTCTGAACCTGGCCTTTTTATCAAATAAGATCTTTACTTTCTGTTGGTGGGTAGATATCCTATCAGCAACTTTCAATCTGTCCTCATTTAATTTGTGGAGATACATGATCCTCTTATCCAAAGAATCATTGAAACTGGTATCTTCAATGGCCTTCATTAAATGCAAAAAGTGGAAGCTCCACCGTGATCGTGCATTGGGCCTCCACTCCGTATACTACCTGAAAATGAGACATCCTAATGGCTCTTTTAGGTGTGATCCTATCTGCCCAAAGAGCATCATAGAGTTTCTTGTGCCAGTTCCGTTGGGATTCGTTGACTAATTTCCTTATTATGGCCACCAGATTTTTATTTGTTGATTCTGCTTGTCCATTTCCCTGAGGATAGTAATCTGAGGAGTGAGCCAAGGAGATGCCATATCCATAGCAAAAATCCATCATCTCGGTTGAAGAAAAATTTGAAGCATTATCTGTCACAATCTTGTTTGGCACACCATACCTTACCAAGATGTTTTCTTTGATAAAACTGCATACTACTTCTGAAGTAGTACTCTTTACTGGAATGGCTTCTACCCATTTGGTGAAATAATCTGTGGTGGTTAATACATGAGTATGACCAGCACTAGAAGAGGGATTAAGTGTTCCAATGAAATCCAAACCCCATTGTTGAAAAGGTTCTTCGATCACAACTGGTTTAAGGGCCAAAGAGGCCAACTTAGGTCTACCCACAATAGTCTGACATGCTTCACATTTATCAATCCACTTTGATGCATCCTTGAACAAGGTAGGCCAGTAATATCCTCCATGAAGAATTTTGTGAGCAAGATAACTGAGTTGATGAGTAGTGCCCTCCACATGCCCGATTATGAAAGGCGGAAAGTAGCTTCTTCATTGTTCCTTGTCCACACATTTTAAAAATCTTCCATCCAATCCATGCTTAAACAAGGCATTTTCCCACACAACATATTGGGCTGACCTTAGTTTAACAGCTCTCTTTTCTTTGGTAGTCAAATGAGAGGGGCATTCTCCATAGGTGAGAAAATGTGCAATATCGATACCATTCATCGATTGAGCCAAGAAACAAAATGGTAGGAAGATCAGCCTCATCCTCTAGTAACTCATGTCTAGCTCCTTCGGCGATGAGTTCACACAGGCCTTTCCCACGAATGAGCTTGGTTGGTCTCGATGTCAATGTCATATTCTTGGACCTTGGCCACCCGGTTCCTCTCTTGGATCCAAATTCCTACTGTGTGAGAATCAACTTGATTACATAGTTTCAACACATCTTAGTTGATATGTAAAGCTTCGACTTTGGAATTTCACAAATCACAAATTAATGTTGTTGTTCTACTTTCAATTAGAAAATGATAGAATTGAGCTAGTGATTGATTCTTGTATGCTTTAGAACTAAAATTGCAGAGAGAGAAATGAAATTAAGAACACAACACAAATATTTTTATCCTGGAAACCCCCAGTGTGAGGGAAAACTGTTCGGAAGGGAAAATTCTCTTTCTTCCCACTTATGTATTGGCCAATAATTCAAGAATACAAATTACAATAAGTTTGAAAGGAAACAACAATGTAAACCTTCCTCCCAAATACTTGCTTGCTCTGCTCTCAACCCCTTGCTTCTACAAATTCAATTCCAACACTAAAGATATCTTGTTCACTTACTCCCATGAATCCAAATTGCCTTTGATGCCCAATTCTCTTGCTCCTCCATGTATTTATAGCCCTTCTCATGTCCTCCCGTGCACTAGAGAATGAGAAAGGTCATGAAAGGGAAGAGACACAATCCCGACGCTTCAAATCCGAGACTGTTTGTGCTCCATTTTTATTTTTCTCGTAAAAGTGACAGGACCATCACCCTATGCATATCGGTGGTTACAAGACCACCAGCCTGTGCAGGGGGTGGTTATGAGACCGTCACTCTGCCGGGCGGTTACAGGATCGTCACTCTACACAAGGGATTGGTTCTGTAAAAATACAACATGCACTTCATTTTTTTCTCATTTTCTTCTTCTGCACCGAATGATCCGATGAAGTGGTATTGTTTTGGATCCCTATGGATCACACCTCCCCTACTTAGGAGGATTTTGGTCCCATAAAATATTAGTGGGGGAGTAGATGAGGCAATAATTCCCTCACTTGCTCCTTCGAGTACCACCAGGCCTACCTTGGTGTCTTACCTTTCACCCAACCTACGAAGACTCTTGTGGACCTCCCTCATCTCTTTAACCTTCTCTGCTGCAACACTACATCCTCCTCAAATTCACCTTGTGAGTCCAAGATGTAATCTTCTATGGAAGGTAGCAACTGTAATCCTTCATCTTCATCAAGCATGTATGGCTCATATAGGTAAAAATTCTCATATTTTACTACTGATTACATCCGCATAAATGGTGGCAAATCAATCCGGAAATCATTTTCTCCAACCTGGTCCAATATGGTGAAGGGTCCATATTGTAGTGGCTTGAGCTTATGTGCTTAAACTTGTAGTCTCTCCTTACTTAAGTAAAGCCAAACTTTATCTCCAACATGAAGCTTATGCTCTCTCCTATGTTGATCGTGTCTAGCCTTGTACTTGGCTTGGGATTTCTCCAATTGTTCTTTCACCTTGAGATGGATTTGACGGATCCTCTCAATGAATTTGGTTGCTCTAGTCACCTCGATTCCGTATCTTCTCTTCATCCCACTGATCAAATGCTATGCCTAGTGGATTTGTAGGTATATATCCCAAGCATGCTTCAAACGATGACTTCATGGTGGATGTATGTACTATCCAGTTTTAGGAATGTTGAATGTAGGCTAAGGACTCATCCCAAGTCCATGGATATTTGCTATTATACCCTCTAATCAGTTGTACCAAAGTCATGTTCACCACCTCTGTTCCTCCATTTGTATGTGGATGGAAGGTCATGCTCCTTTGTAACTTGGTGTCCATCTTGTCCCACAAAGTAGTCCAAAACTTTCCCAAGAATCTATAATCCCTATTAGAAACAATAGACTTTGGAAATCCAAAATGCACCCATACATTAGCAAAGAAAATATATGTTGCCTCATGTGCTTTTATTGTCTTTTTACATGCTATAAGAATACACATCTCACTAATCTATCAACAATAACATAGAGATAGTCATGGCCGTGTTTAGACATAGGTAGTCCTCCTACAAAATCCATAGAAATGTCCTCTCATGGATTAGTAGGATCGGTAATGGCA
Source organism: Taxus wallichiana var. yunnanensis (assembly GCA_018340775.1). Classification (NCBI taxonomy): domain Eukaryota; kingdom Viridiplantae; phylum Streptophyta; class Pinopsida; order Cupressales; family Taxaceae; genus Taxus; species Taxus wallichiana. Next base: position 917,339,615 of record CM031240.1, on the reverse strand, counting down.
TATACAAACCCTCCTTCCTAGTTTTAGGCTTGCTAGTTTAACATAATTTACATCCTCTCATGACCTTAGAAACTTCTTCTTTCATATTGGGCCAATACATGCACCTTTACAAGTGGGCTAAGGTCTTACCAACACCAAAATGTCCTACTACTTTCGAGGTATGTTCTTCCCTCATCAATAGAAGCCTTTCTTCTTTTTAGTACACAAATCTTCCCTAATCAGTAGAGCAGCCCATCCTTGAGATAACAATCTTCAATCCCCGTCCTTTCAACTCAGGAGTGTAAATCACAAAATTTCACCCCAAAGTCTTTTTCTTGAGCATATGCCTCTACGTAAGCTTCTTTCGTGAAGGGCTCAATTTGAGATATAGTGGCCAAGTAGGATATCTTCTTTGTGTGGGTGGCCTAGACAACATGTCTTCCACCAAGTTTGTACTACCCTTCCTATATTTGATCACCAAATGGAACTACTTTGAAGGAATCCCATCCATTTGTAGTGCCTTTCCTGCTGCAATTTTGACTATGCTTGAAAATATTGGAGATGTTTGTGGTCAATGTGCATAATAGTTTCTTTACCCAACAAATAATGCTTCTATTTCTTAATGGCCTAAACTAGTGCATACATTTCCTTATCAAATACTGAATATCCTCTAACTATTGAAGTAAATGTCTCGTAATGATAAGATACTGGTTTACCTCCTCAGAAAGAACACTCTCCCATAGCATAATCGTTGGCATATGTCTCTATTTCAAAGGGATTATGCAAATTAGGAAGAGAAAGTATTGGAGCATGACTAATCTTGTACTTCAATAACTCAAAGGCTTTATCTTGTTCCTTACCCCAATAAAAACCCTTACTCTTTGCGGTCATCAGTGTGCAGAGAGTGCTTGTAATAGCGTATAAGATCCCAGAATGAACTTTTGCATGTATTGTATTGCTCCCACAAAAATTATAGTCCCCGTGGCTCCCGTTTTTTTTGACAAATTGGTGATGGCTTCAACCTTCTTCGGATCCATCCGTAGCTCCCCTCCTCCAACCACATGCCCAAGATAGACAAGTGAATGTTTGGAAAATTCATACTTCTTCATATTGCAACAGTTGTTTCTCCTTGAGAATTCGCAAGACTTGTTTAAAATGTGTTAGATGTTCCTCCCATGTGGCACTAAAAATCAGAATATCATCTAGATATACAATGACACATGAATCTATGGATTCCCAAAATACATCATTCATCAATCTCATAAATGTAGCAAGTGCATTACATAAACCGAATGGAAGTACTAACCACTCATACAAACCCTATTTTGTCTTGAAGGCAATCTTCCATATATCCTCCTCCTTCATTCTGACTTAGTGATAACTTGACTTGAGATCCAACTTCGTAAAGAATATTACATGTTGAAGTTGGTCCAAGAGGTCATCTATTCAGGGGAGTGGATATTTGATCTTTATGGTGATCTTATTCAAAATGCGGTAGTCGATGCACATCCTCCAAGAACCATCCTTCTTCGGCACCATCCTAATAGATGAACCATATGGTGAGGTGCTCGGACGTATCACACCTTGGTCTAACAACACCGGAGTTGTTTCTTCACCTTAGTACTCTCGAACAAGGATTTCTTATACAACCCGATGTTCAGTAGAGGGGACTCTAGCAACAACTAAATCTCATGCTCTACCTCCCCTTTGGTGCTAACCCACCGGGAGTTTGAAAAATTCTGAAAATATTGAATAATACTATCCAAATCCTTCATCCTCTCAAGTTAGAAATATCTGAAATTTCCACCCCATCTTGTTTATCTTTTAACAAAAGTAAACAAAATTGATTATGATTTTCCCAAATAAGTTGCTTTTCTTGGTTAACACTTACCATAGTAACCCGTGACTTATGTTGGTGTGCCTTGATGTTGTATTTGATCCCATCCTTGACCCATGTGTATCAGTTCTCCCTTCTCATAAATATAGCATCCCTGATATACAAGGTAGGAATCCCGAAAACAACATTAAATGCATCAATGGAATTACATCGGCATCCAATACATCTATATACTAATAATTTACCCCAAACTTGAACTCACATCTTCTTGTTACCTAAATCTCTACACCCTTCTTCACCCATCCCAAAGGATATGGATGTGGATGTCAGTAAGTCTCAAGACCAAGATTTATCACAACCACATCAGAAATCAAATTAGACTAAGAATTGGCATCAACCAAATCATTTACCTTAGTTCTCTTGATCTAGATTTTGATCTGGAATAGTCTATTCATCTCCTCTTCCTACTCTCGGTTGTCCATCTTGGTGGTCGCTCATCCAAGCCTCTCATCTACATATGATTCAACCTCTATCTTCACCTCCCCTTCTGTCTTCACAACTGTCATGGACTTCTTTGAGTCCTTAGTTCAGTTCTTTGGATCTAACTTCCAACATGTAGCATCAACATGACCATTGATATCACAATTCTTACAAAAATTCTTGGGTTCTTCACAAGTATTCAAAGTAGTGGCAGCTTGTTTACCTTTCCTTTCCACTTATTGTTGCCACTTTTTTCCCTATTCTTTTTCTTTGCTTGATTTGTTGACTATGTTTGTCTTTGACTCTACTTCTCCTTGCTTCCTTTCATCATCTATGTAGTATGCTTGCACACACGCCTCATTGAGATCTTTAGGCTTCATGGAGATGACTTTTCTTCAAAGGTGAGTGTGAAGTCCTCCCAAATACTTGGTCGAATATCCTCATCCTCCAAGTTCATATTTAGCAACATGGCTTGCCTCTCGAAACTCTAGATATAGTCCTACACACTTTGACCACTTCCTTTTCTAAAATACTACCCTTTAATCATCCGATCAACTTATGGCTAATAGGTTAGAAGTTTTCTCTAAGTAACTCCTTAAATCCCTCCCAAGTATTGATAATAGGACGTTTCTTCTTTTCACAAGTGGCTAGATGGGTTTCCACCAAACCAGAGCATGACCTTCCATTTTGAGACGTGCAAATGTAATCCGTTGCGTCTCTGTGACATTATGCACACTAAAGTAGACTTCCAACTATTTTAACCACTTATCTAATAATTTTTCATCTACTTGTTCTTCAAAGCTCTTAATTTCAACCTTAGTTTCAACTTTGAAAGGAGTATGATCAGATTTTACCTTCCCAATTAGAGTCTCTTCTTCACGCTCTTCTACATATTCCTCATCGTGGCTCTTCCCTATGTCAAACATTTCAACCAAATCTTGAACCACTGAGTCCATGTTATCTTGCTTAACATAAGTCCTCTTTTGTAGATTTGAGAGTTCTTTTGTTATCCATACAATCGATCCATCATGGTCTTTAGAATCTCAACTCTACGAACCAAGTTCTCTTCCTCCATTTATCCTTGAATTATCTGCTTCCACTTCTTTTTAGAAATTTCTTGATTGCAAGGTAAAGCCTCTTTGTCTTTCGACCTTGTCACTGTCATACAAATCACAAGAACGAATACCATATTCTTGGATACTTGTTCGCTCCGATACCAAAATGATCTCAGAAAAGCTTCGACTTTGGAATTTCACAAATCAAAAATTAATGTTGTTGTTCTACTTCCAATTAGAAATGACATAATTGAAATAGTGAGTGATTCTTGTATGCTTTAGAACTAAAATTTCATAGAGAGAAATTGAATTAAGAACACAACATAGATTTTTGTCCCTGAAACCCCGGTGTGAGGGAAAACCATTCGGAAGGGCAACTTCTCTTTTTCCCACTTATGTATTGGCCAATAATTCAAGAATACATATTATAATACGTTTGGAAGGAAACAATAATGTAAACCTTCCTCCTAAATACTTGCTTTCTCTTCTCTCAACCCTTGCTTCTACAAATTCAATTCCATAACTACAAATCTCTTGCTCACTTTCTCCCATGAATCCAAATTTCCTTTGATTCCCAATTCTTTCGCTCCTCCATGTATTTATATCCCTTCTCATGTCCTACCGTGCACCGGAGAATGAGAAAGGCCGTGAAAGGAAGAGACACAATTTGGATGCTTCAAATCCGAGACTCTTCGTGCTCCATTTAATTTTTCTATGGAAAGTGATAGGACCTCCACCTTTCGTGTAAACCGGTAGTTATAGGACCGTCACCCTACGCAGGGGAGTAGTTACTGGACTGCCACTGCTGGGGGCGGTTACATGACTACCTCTTTACATAGGGGCAAAATCTGAAAAAGTTACTGACCTGCACTTCATTTTTTTATCATTTTCTTCTTCTAGTAGTAGATGATCTAATGAAGTTGTGTTTTTTTATCCCTATAGATCACTAGTCTAAAAGTGTGTAGCTTAGTACTAAATCATATGATGCTCCAGGATAAATCATATGATTTCATTTCATCTCAATTTGCATTCATATTTCTAGAGAAGAAAACCTCTAAGTCATTTCCATTATTCTCATTCACTATGCACTCCTATATCACCTATTTCTTTTGTAATTAGCTATGTTCAATTATTATCCTCTTGTGTTTTGAGAAATAATTTCTATCTTTATATTTTGCAATTTTCTTTGGGATCTATATTTTGGTTTATGAGTTAATATTTATTAATTAAATAGAGTATACAACTGTGCTACCCTTATATATTTAAATATATAAGAACCACATTATAATATTCCCCTAGCTTATTTATATATTTCGGGTATAATAATTTTGTGAAACCAACCCTTGATCAAATATCTCTCCTTGCTCAAACATTGGCTTACTTAAGGTTTCATGTTCTCTTCGTGCATGATTTTATTCTATGGTTTTTATCATAATAATCTGATTGGTCAAACTCTCATCGAGTATGTTGAGATTTATCCTACTACCTATAAGCATTGAATCCTTATGGCTTCCTCCCTCTTCCCCGTAGGGTGTATGTTTTTTTTTGGAAATGATGATGATGTTCCTTTATATACCCTTAAAATGTAAGGTGAGCATCATCTAACTATTTCTACGATGATGAACTCAATAATGTGGGTCATGATCAAGTTTTTTTTTTTAAATTTATTAGGATATTCATGTTTATCCCCATCATCTTGATAAAATTATCAAGGTACTCTTTGCCTCTAATATTTCTTGTGACAATTTCTCAATGTAAAAAAATATAATGAGTTTTTATCGTGCACACCCGACATCTTCCACTATGGCTACATCGATATCGCTACATCCATTTCACCTATATCTTTCAAGGAAAACTCATATTGGCTTCCTATACTTTTCCTATTGGTTTTTTGTCTCCTAATCTTCCCTTATATGATAGAAAATATGATCATGAACAAAACATTTAGGATTTTCTTGCCACGTGCTTAGTTTATGCTTACAACGATGTATTACTTATCATTCATTTGGTATGACCTTTCACCCCTTTGGCTAATCAATTCCTTATGAAATTATCAATGAATATTGGGGACAAGGTATCATATGCTCAAATGTCTAAGATGTGACAAGGCTCTAATGATCCCATTAGTGACTATGTTCTATGCTATAATATTATGCTTACTAAAATGAACAATATCCTCGATGACGTATATCTTCAATATTTATTCACTCAAAGCCTTTGGGATCCTTTACAATAATCAATTATAATTGATAAGATTTGGTCAGTTGATTCAACTATGTCACACATTAAAAGAACAAGAGGCTAAACTCCTTATACTAGAAACTTAAGTATGTTTCCAATGCTCCTACCACATATAAAGCTAAATTTCAAGGAGAATCTAATCAAACAAGACTAAAGTTAAAGTTATTGTCAATGTTCCATCTCAACCTACCAAAATTTAGTTATAAACTACTCCTCATAGGTAATTTACACAATTTTCTTCTTCACCCAAATGGTCCTTCAAGAGTTCCTAGAGTACAACCTTGTATCTCTCCCTATTCCCTTAGAGGTTGAAACAAGCAAGCCTTCTAGTGAATAGTTTGACTCAAATGTATATTGCAATTATCATAGATCTTTTGTCCATTGTACTAATCAATGTATCAAGCTTCGTCACATAATCTAAGACCTTATTGATGTAAATTCTATTGAATTTGACTTGCCTCTTGAGAAATATAAGCATATTAACGATAATTCTAAGCTTAATATTTTTAATGACCCATTTCTTCATCACAATACTACTGCATTAAATATGGAAGTGCACCATACTTATCAAGCTTAGCCTCCTCCTTCTTCATATGATCATCTAATGGATTCTCTTATTGGAACTATTACTAAGATGACACCTTCTATGCATGTTTTACATTTGATTATTCTAATATTTCTCATGATAATGACTCTAATAAACATTATGTTTTATCCTTTTTCGGCATAAGCCCTATTCATAGAATTTTCATTGATAGTGGTGATAGAAGCAACACATGCACATTCCAATTGCTTGATTTTCTTGTTTATACTAAGAAACTAATGACTTTGAATACCATGACCTCTCTTGAGAATATTGTTATACCTCTTACAATTTTCTCTGCTACTATGGCTATTCCTTTTTTGGTCACCTCTTCCTTTGAAATTGTGTCACATGTTTTTAGGCTTCCTTGGTTATGTAATTTTAAGGCCATCTCATCTATTTTGCATCAACACAACAAGTTTATTTATAATAAACAAGTTGTTACAGTCAAGGGTATCCCATATGAGGCCCCATTGACTAATACTTTTAATAAAAAAGTGACTTTCATTGTGTTTGGTTCCATCAAACCTATACATGCTACCTCAATATGGTGTATCCATTGCATGCCTCCTTCTAGGTCTCTTATTGAACATCTTATGGATCTCAAGTAGGTTATAAAACCCCAACTTCATGATGTCCATCCTCATCCCACTATACATGTGGCTTATTCAAGGCTCGAACCTCCTTTTTTTAACATTCTTCCCATCCCTCTAAGGTCCACCCTCCTCCCACTAAACGTGTGGATTATTCAAGGCATAAGCCTCCTTTTTTCATGGGTTTTCCCATCCCGTGGGTCTGTCCTAATACCATTACACATATGATGTATTTGAGATCTGAGCCTTTTTTTAAGGGTCCACCCCTCCCCTTATTGACACTTTCATAAGCTAGCTCTTGTTTTTCCATTTCTTTTTACAAAACTATTCTAAGAAAAACATTCAAATAATCAAATGAATACAAAAACATTCAAATATGTTCAAAATTACAAAATCATGACCTACACATGAATTGATTTGCAAGATTGTTTCTTTACATATGTTGTTTTTCATACAATTTGATAAATATCATATTTTCTATACAATATTTATATGTGTGTTTATGAGGTATCTTAATCTTGATACATGACACACATAGGAGTATACACAATATGTGTTGCCCTAAGTTTTTCTTGATGGCCTTGCTAATTTGGGGCATATCCTACACAATTCAGGGGGATTTTATTTCAATACAATTCCATTCGTTTCCTCATTATGTTGAATTTATTATATTTTACAATATGATATTTTTATAACGAATATAATTGACATATGTGTCTTGTGCAACGATAACTTATCTTGATCTATGTGCATTTGGGCTATTATTTTCTATTGCCTCCAAAAAAATTATTGCTATTATGTTTTTGTCTATGTATGTGGCCTATGACCCTTGTTATGTGTGTCTTGTAAAATTTTGTTATCCCTTTTGTAGCTCTATGTCTTTGCTATGAATAACATATGTGGAATTGTTTGTTTGCATATATGTTTGATTTCCTTTGCACTTGTTTGTTACTATACATAATGGATTTTGAGATTTTTGTTTTCTTTCTTATTTTTATCTTTATGCACCATTGTTTTTACCATGCACACCCCTTACAAGACCAAGATATCAATGGTAACCATCCAAGATGTCCATTCATGTGATCGACCATTGCTATAAGACACATTTTACATGGATGCACATCGTTTATTTTGATTCGAGAATTCCATTTGCACATCTCACTTGCCTCAAAAGAAGGGGACTTCAATGGGCTTTCTCATTTGGATATTTATGCATATCAAGAAAATATACACAATTCAAAACTCAAGAACATAATGAAACATGGTACATATACTCAAGAATAGATTCATACATCAAATAGACAAGTACATGATCATTCAAAATAGATGAAACTGTCTTATGCTATTGAATAGGATTCACATTTTCCTCCTAGGAGAATATTTCTAGAAAATTATAAAATTTATAGATTCTCACATACAATTACAATTTTCTAATACATGTTCAAGGAAAATTTTCATAGTTCATATCAGGGTGTACTACATTTCAATATAGAAATTAGAGGGTTTGGATACATCATTCCTTTTTTAACACTACACGAATAAGGCATGTTTTCAATATATGGTATATGGACATTGATTTTATTTTCCTTTTCTATATTCAACATTTCATATCTCAAACTCGAGTTGCATCACATGGTGGGGCATAAGACCATCCATTCCCTTTCAAATTTGTGTTATTTACACTCGGGACTAGACCTATCTACATCGATGTGGTGTGTGAGAATAGAAGATACCAAAGTGGCTAGAAAATATCGCGATAAAATTTTTCTCGTTATTGTTTGAAATATATCAAAGTGAATAGAAAACTCTATAAAAATTCCTTCTTTTGAGTTTCATGGGACAAAATTTCCTATGAAATCTTTCAAATTTTGGTTAAACAACACTCAATTCCTCTCTAACTTTGGTATATCCCTAAAAAAAATGGGGATTGATCACCCCCAATCCTTCAGAAGCTTAGTTCCAATCCAAGTCTCCAAGTGTAAAAATTCAGAGCTTCTCCTTTAGGAAAGTGAATATGTGTATTCCTTCCATGATTTTTCCTCTTTACTTTACTAATAAAAATTCAATTTTAAAAGTTACAAATATATTTTCAAAGTTTATTTATGGTTCAACTTTGATTGATTGTATGGACATTGATTGCACTCTTTGTTCTAGAGTTCATCATGGAACGTGTCAAAACTCATGAGGAACCAAAAACCATGAGTAAAGATAAAATGTGTGTACACACTTAGGTATTTATTCCTAAAAGTATGTAATTTTCATTTCATACTTAAAGGGGGAAATGTAGATACCTGAATTAGGAGAAAAAACTTTGTCCTTACACATTAAGCATGGCTTTTGCGCTCATCCCAATCCCAAGTTCTTTATTCTTATCTCTCGTTACGTGACTTGGTTATCTATGCATACTACTCATTCACTCACGGATCCAATCACATCAATCCACAATAGTATAATCTCCACATGAATCTAACCAAAATCTTGCACAATCCTTGAATTTCCTATTTGAGACCATATAACTAGCACCGAACAATCCCACGGTTTGGTTCCAGTCAAATGGTCCCATATCGACCACCCAACAATCACTTTTATAATTTGATATCTTTTCTTGGGTTGGTTCATATCACATACATCGATCTTATTGTGAAATTAAAATTAGAATGCCTATAAAAGAAAGTTCATGTCACTTATTTACCTCACCTAGCACTCATTACAAAAATCCTAAAACACTCTAATCTTTCATAAATTCCTTCAAAGTAGTAGCACAACCTAGGAGTAGCTCATAAATGTTTTTGAAGCCAGCCAAACAAAGTTCACGAGATATGCTTATCATTTTATAGACCTCTAATTCAAGCCAAACAAAACTCAAGTGGGTCAAGCCACTTTGTCTCTTATTGCTAAATGATCAAGTTTCCAAAGTAGTTATAGCCATATAGATATCACATACTAGTTGGATAACTACATGTGATTTGAGGCCTCTTTGGAGTAGTTTTGACATAGGTGACATTGGGGTTATTCAACCCAAACACTAACCTTTTTACATGGGTCTTTTACCCATGGTTTGGGTTTGTGGTTCTTTCACATCACATAGAGTGTTTCATAGATGTGTGACACCTATGGATATAATGTGAAGTCATAATAGAGTGTTGTAGCTACCTAGAACATTACAAACCACTAGCACATATCGTTTTGAAACCATACAACTTAATACTAGACCATACCATGCTCTGTGACATGCCATGTAGTCTTGTTATGCCTAGTCATGTTGGAACTTCATTCAGATAGATCTGAACGCTCACCCGAAGCACGTGAAGCTATCGGGTCCCTCTTTTTATTGTCTTGTCAATATGTTAGCATGCATGTTCATATATCCCATTACCAAAACAAATAACTAAGTGCTAAGCATAATAATAATCAAATTACATCCATAGAGTATAATGACTCAAACCGAACTAATATAAAATTAACCATATAAATACCATGATCAAATTCACCAATTACCATAATCCATCCACAATACTCCATTAATAACAAAAATATTACATATCGAAACTCAATACATAATAGTTTCATGGGGCCATGTGCATAGGTACATCCATACAACATAACTTTAATACAACCGGATTATCAAAACACGGTAATACATTTTATATATATAGGGGTGGGGACTTTCCCTTCACCACCCATGCATCTCAAAAATAGCTTGCATGCTCAAAATAGCCATGCACTAACAATTGCATGCTTTTACAAGAAAGGCTAATAATAGATTAATCTATAATTAAACTCTATCTTAATCATATTATTAGCACAAACTATGCATGACCTTTGCTCTTCCACTTTGTTCCCAAAATAGCCTTTGCTTAGCCGTGAAGTCTTCTTGTTCTTATCTTTGCTCGATCTGCACTTCATCTTCTCTTCCTATTTTTAGCTCGTGTCATGCGAAATGGCTAAGTCTCAAACTTGTCTTCCTAGGCATGCCAATCTTAACTTCTGATTTTGTGTGCCTATGGGCCCCTTCAATACTTAGGCAATTTCTTTAGCCCAACATTACCCCACACTAATGATATTTCTACCCTCGGTAATAAGGTTTCTCAACTTATCTCTCCAAAGACTAAGAAGAACAAATAATGAATTATGAAAGAATGTAAGAATTAAATGTATGAAAGAATAATTTGGCGCACTCACTCAATTTGTAAGAAGAAGGTCAAGATAGTCCTTCTTGATATTTGCTTCTAACTCATTCCATTTGCTTGATCCCTTTCTTGGATTTACCAGGGAACATCTCCAAGTATTGTCTCTATCTCCTCTAAGGTCATTTCCTCCCCCTCGTGCTTCAATTCCCTTATTACTCTAGATAGCCTTGAAATCATGCCATCCATAAATTCCATTCTCTCAGGTGTGACTAATGTCCCCAACTCCTTTATCTTCTCTTCGTTTGTGTCTCTGGTTGCTTTAAGCACATCGCGCTTCTTTACTCTTGCAGCTAATATTTCCTCCCGGCCCGGGTCTCATCTTTCTTCACTACAAGGACTTCATTTTCTTCCTAAAATGTCCTCATCCTAATTTGTTCGGGATCCTCACATATATTCGAGTTCCCACCTGTTTTCTGCAACTCTTCCTTTAATGTCTAGAGTATGGCGTCATATTATAAAATTATGCTCATAATTACCTTCTTGGTCCTTTCATTCTTAGCCTCAACAAGTATCCTTTGTCTCTCCTATCACGGGCACTTTTGTTTAAACAAAAATGAACACAATCTTGCAAAAAGTGTAAGGATGAAGAGTAAGTTTTATTTGTCAGCTCATCAAACTCTGGATGCGCTTCCAAGATTTCACCCCCAATGTTTGTAGTGAACTCCAAGAGCTAATGCTTTCACTCTTTATCCTTTTTACGTGCTTTAGTCAATTTCTCAATTTGTTCCTTCATATTCTTTTTATCCTTAAGTAATGATATGATCTTGGCTGCTTTATCTAGGTTCTTGCATGCCACTTATATCACCATCTTAGTCAAGGCATTACTTGCATGTTCATCATTGAATTCGGTTGGCGTCATGGTCATGTGCGTGGCTTGACCCCCTTCTTCATCTTCCATCGAATGCATGCTTCGTCCTTAACATCAACTTCAGGCTCATCCATATTCGTTTGCATGCTCCAAGATAATTGTTTCCTTATGTGCATGTTCGTTGCCTCGGTCCATCAACTCCCATCCATATAACTTCTCAGGATCAAGTGTACTCAAAACCTAGCACGAACAATTTTTGAAGGGTCATTTACATACCCTAAATCGGTATCTTGTACATCTCTTCCCCCTTATTTCTCCCAGGACCACCTTCCTTTAGGAATATGTACTTATGTATAATGAATCGGGCCTTCACTGTCGCACCCCGATACTCCCAGTAGGATCACTGACGGTTCACCCATACTCTTTTCTTTCTCTTCCTCACCTGTGGGGCCCTTTTCTTCCTTGCACTCACCAAGCACCTCGGTATCATGTTATGTTTCTTCTTGTATAGGCTCCTCTTCTCCTTCTTCATCAAAAACTAGGGTATCATGTACAACACACCCGGTCTCATCGAGAGTTCTTCTTAGCTTTCTCTCCTCGGTAAATACTTGCACCTTCTCTTTATCTTCTACGGTGGGATTAGTTTTATAGGAGATGTCCTCGTGATCTCCTCAATGGTGAGAGGGTCTTGTGCCAATGCTCTTTGTCCTTGTTCTCCTTAAGACTCTCCTCAAAGCCTTTGTCTTGGCGTCACCTTCGTCCTTCTTTGTCTTCTTAATGTCCATATTAACTCTCACTTCTTCTTCTTCCTTAGGAGGGGCGTCTCGTGTTCTTTGGGTATGTTATTTTATATATGGATCTTGCATAATAAAAGTATTCACTAATGACCCATCCTAAGTCTTGTCATCAATTTTTTAGGTGTCATTGTTATTTGTCTATTTTAGTCATCATTTGTCTCTGCAGTTTGAGGCATCTTCCAGAGTTTCTTAGGTGTCATAATTAGCTCATTTTTCATCTTTGGGTATACTCTGGGGTGCACTAGGGTTACACTGGGGTGCTCCAATTTGTGATTTTCGGTTGCACGTGTCGGGGTGCCCAGTTTGTGATTTTTGGCACCCATGTCATCGTAATTTATGATCGTAATTTCTTAGTTCGAGGTCATTCTTAACGATCACCCCATGTATTCCCCTAGGTCATGGTTGACATTTTTAGGTCATTAGTGTTGAAATTTAAACAATATATCCCTATATAAACATAGCATACTCACTACATTATGGGCGGACATCTCATTATCAAGGGAAGCTATCTACTAAGGCAATGTAGTGCAATGCTTAGTCATAAGTCCATTACTTTGGAGATTGAGGTTAGTCGCGTATTCATATGCATTTTATTTTTTAAGAATTGATGCTTTGGATAGGGTTTTGTAGGTAAATCTTCATACATCACCTCAATGACACAGTGACGATAGTGTGAAACTTGCGTAAATGTGAGGCAGAAGGTATTCCAGAGGTCTTGCGACATTGTCGCACTCAAATCCTAAGCTTTTCTATAGTCTACAACACCTAGATTACAGACCAGGGTGCCCCTGTATCATCCTGAGCACCTCATAATCAAATAGTCATCTTACGCCCTTTCTTCGAGGCCATTCATTCACAACTTGCCCGGTCTTCGCACTAGTCTCGCTATAGTCCAATACACAACGAGGTAAGTCAACTCAAGGTTAGTACCATATCCCTCTTATTTCCTATTTTCCAATTATATTCAAATATTAAAGTACAATACTTAGTTCTAGCATTTCTATATAGCATTCAATTTCTATTTAGATTAACTCATAAATAATAAACAAATCCCTATTTTCAGTTAATCATTTTGGTGAACTCCATGTTTCAATACTTTGCATTAGAACCTTGCTTTTTATTTTAGTATGATTTCTTCTCTTTCATCATGTCACATTCTAGTATTAATCCCATTTACGATAAGGCTACCATAGCTGAGCTTATGGCTTTATATAGTAAACCCCTAGATACATCTCATGAAGCTACTCAACAAGCACTCCTTAGGGGACAAGCCTTAGTACTTATAAACCTTGTTGATTCCCCTATAGGCATGTGCCTCATTGATGACCATGTTTCTTTCACTCATTGCACGTCATGCCATCCAATTGTATACAATCCTTGACATTCTTCTTATGATGTACCACCCGATGTTTTAGATCCTTCTATTATTGATTACTCATTAGGAATTAATTCACATTCTCGTATACCTCCTACTTCTCCAACCATTCCTATAGACACTCCTATGTCTCATGCTTTGCTTCTCATTGTGCTTCTCCCACCTCCCATTCTAGCTCATCAACACACTCTTATTATCTTGATGATAATGTTGATAGTTTGGCTCCACCGATATTGACCCTATTACTTTGTATCTCATTCCTACGAGTCTACTTATTTCTCCACCACTCAAATTGCTTCACCTCTTCCATCTTCCTCATCTCTTAAGATTACTTCTACCGTTGTGTATGAGCCTCCGCCTCTTATTATCTCATCTCATTCTACTTCTACTTTATCTACACTTCCTTCTTCTGCTCCCCCTCTAGCCAGTTCCTCCTTCAACATTTCACCCACTTCTAATGCTATTGATGAACCTTCCCATTCATTATCTCATACATCTCCTTTAACACACCCTCCTCCCATATCTTCTGCATCAGAGCCTCCTATTTCACCTCTTGATATACCCATGATCACACACAATGGAAAGCTTTAACCTCTTAATATATTGTCGTCATATTCTTCTATTCCATTGCATAACATTTTATCTCTCATGCATGTCTTACGTCAACTTAAGTCTCAAGCTAATTCCCTCACCTTAGAAAGTAGGGATTACTATGTGGCTATCGACAATAATTCCTTGCATGGTAATCTCATTCCCAAAAAAATCATAACTTAGCCTTTCCTAAAGATTTCATTATACCCACATTCACATTCTTTGATGGTATCGGTGACAATCAAACCCATATTACACATTAACACACTCTTATGGTCTCTTATTTCACCGATAGACTCTTATTCAAGGCCTTCCAATTTAGTCTAGTTGACGATGTGATTCAATGGACACCCATCTTCCTTCTAGTTCTATTAGCACTTTCTATGACATGGAGGATGCCTTCCTTCATAGGTTTATTATCAATAATGGTCCTAGGGTCACCTATGATCACATCCCTACTTTGCATCAGGGATCTTTTGAGCCTATTCACGATTACATCTTACGCTTTAACACATATATACATCATCTTATCTTTTACCCTAGTGACCTAGAGAAATAGTTTATCTTCTATTGTGGTCTTATTCCTCCTCTCAAGCAATGCTTACAATATGATACTTGTGAGTCTTTTATACTTTTGTGTTACAAGGTTATTGATCTAGAACAGGACCTTCTTGTTTCTCCTCTAGTAGAATTTTCTCATATTTCTCCAACTCCTATACCCACCGCTAATCCACATACCCCTTCGATTGTCCATCCCCAACAACACCCACCCTTGGCTAAAATACAAGAAAAGCGTACCCCTCTTACTCCACCTCCTAGTAACAACCAAAAGCAACTTGTATGTCAACCCAAAGTACTAAAGCAAAGGCATCCTTCCCCTCCTCCACCTCCTAAACATATCTCTCTAACTCTACAAACGATTCTTACTCCTCCTACCTCACCTCGATACTATGAGCCTTTGTGTTTTTCACCTAATGCTTGACCTCATGATGTGTTACGTACACTACTTGACAATCATTTAATTCAAATCCTTCCGACCAACACCACCCTCCACACCATTTAAAGTGTTAGCCTAATCAATATTACTTGTAATTACCATTGCATTAGCATCCATCGAGATAATGATTTTCTAGCTTTAAGTGAGAGGTTACAACAATCGAGATGACACCAGTGTCATATCTTTTACATCTCTTGAGAAATCATTATCTCCTTCACCACAACAATGTAGGAATACACCCCTTGAGTCTTCTTCATCCGGTACTCACTTTGTTTATCATTCACCACCATCGCATGCACGCTATCCACCACCTCCATTGCTTCCACCTCCATATTCATTACATCCACCTCATTTGCACTATCCATCACATTCATCTCATGTGTTTCCACCAATCTCTACATATCCCATGGTCACTCCATATGACATGCATTTTGGTTCATACACTCACGCTCCATCCATTCCATATGCTTCTACCTCCACTCGTTATCCTAGTTGTTGGTAGGTGATCCTTATCACCTTACCTCCCAATGACACATTTTTTTCTTATGGTTCTTACACGACTTTTGAGGTTTTAGTTTTAAGAAAGTTGCATCATGTGCTTATTCATTCATCTATTGCACTTCAATAATTTCCCGATGACGCACTCTTGCTTACGTGGCTCATACTTGACTGTTAAGGGGTCTTATTACATGAGCCTATTCATCTATATGCTAGGGGGCATCATTAATCCCTCCTTTTTCATCACCTTACACTATTTAGATTACACCACATTTTCACATATTCATCTATTCTCACATTTATTCTATCCATCATCATTACGCTATCTACGTGCTACAAATTTTACTCATCTCATATCTCATCTATTACATTAGCTATATATTACATCATTCACCATACATATTCTATTTACCATTACTAACATCATCATTCATTACATACAATTCAAATACACACGCTAGTACAAAAATTATAGAACAATACGACAATCATTATCTCACAAAGACAACACATATCAACATCGATCTTATATATATATATATATATATCAAAATCAATGTCAATACATATATCATCCATATAATCATCATCCCACAATTGTGTTTCATCACTTGGGAGCAAGGCCCCTGTATAATATATAATCATCCATATCAAACCTCATCATCAATATCATTCTCATGTACCATAAGAGCCCTAGAACTAGAGGCCTTGCCACCAACACGCCACTTTGCATTTCGCGGCCACAAACTTCGCACCTACTTGCGTAACATGGAAATCTCCATACTCTACTCTGATAACTCCCACTTTAGATCCACATATCGCGCAAACACATCCTAGGCCAAGGGAGCACCACCTATTGCCTCTCGGGTGTGTCAAGTCTTCTTGTGTACCTCGTCCCTCTCACTAAGAAACATTGTACATGTCTTCGTTGTTATAGCTATTGGCTCAAACAGGATGGGCATGCTCGCTTGCAATACTATCCACACACTCTAGTATGTCCCTCCACATAAAAATTGCTAGGAAAATTCTACGTTAATGTGTGGATCGATGTGTCTACTATCAAAGACTAGTAGGCATCCCCTGCATACACAACATACAACCCCATGTTAGTCAACCACATACAACATCACATAGACAATTCATTAACCACAATATAAGCATCAACAAATACTTATGATCTATCATCACCACTTCCACAGGTCAAGGACACCTCCCTCACCCGCTCCTCCTACTAGAAACTCCATCGCACCCATGAATGTTGGATATAATAGGACCAACCGATGTGTTTCCCACCACACTTGATAATCCTCCATATAACCCGTGTCATCACCATCTACCACTGCTATCATTGGGTCTACTACATCTTTCCTGGTGGTATCAATCGCTTCGTCGTGGCCCCTGGTCTAGCACCCACCCTCCTAGGGGCCCTAACAACTCGTAACCATATATATGGCTCTAGGGGCACATCCCGAACCATACCAAACTGTTGTGACACCCTCTCTATGTGAAACAAGTCTCGCCACTCCTGGAAATCGATCCTCCATCCACATAGTCCTCTCTGTACACAGTGTAACTCTATCGCACCCTCCGATCATCCCCCATAATCACGATAGGGCCTCTATATCACAAACTCTAGCTCCATCCTATGTATCGGTGCTCTAAAACTATCAATGTTCATCTTCCTACTCCGAATATCCACCCAACGTTGAGCAAATATCTCTAGCCAAGCCCACTCCCCTCACAACTCAGAATCGCCCTCACTACATTTCTACATGCTAATAGGCCCATACATGTAGTAGTGTGGTGGCCCCTTACCCCCACCATGCTCATCCTACGTAAAGTAATACAAGTCCTTGTACATATGGACTAACACACACCGTGCCCACACGTATCTCATCCCATCCTCCTCTATACGCTGACATATGTCATGCATCTTATATAAGATGTCGACACCCCCTCCCTCCACTGCTATACATGATGATATCACCACTGCGATGAACTTACGCACCGTGGAACCTCTCAATTGTAATACCACATCCAAACTAATATGGGCCTTGATAGGTACTCGGGCCCCTACAACACACCATTTAGCCGAGTGCATCGGCACTCTATATCCACCACAGTCATAACTCTTACCCTCTCTCCAACCACTAGTAATCGCAATATGTGATATACATCCTCCAGTGTCACCTTCATCTCCCCTATCCACAACCAAAATGTGCATGTATCTGGACACCATCTCTCACACAATGTAGTCAAAATCAGCATATTATGGGGTACATCCCCCATTCATGCTATATGCCACAATCTGGTATGGTCCAAAACATCCCACTCCTCATCTAATAATTCCAATCCCAAAAACATGCTCAAGTGACGGTCACCATGGAACTCCCTTGAGTGTATATCCCTCTGCACAACACCACATGAAAAAAAAACATTGTATTAGAACACCTTACGTAGTAAAAAACAAATTTTCAACATACTAGAAACATATTCCTTAGCATTATTCACAAAATTAAAAAAATTGGACCAGGGGTGCCTAGGTACGTAACTATGATGCCCCCAGAGCATGACACTAGCACGCGGGTTTGGGCACTTCATCTCAAGTGTCACTAGCGCCATCACCACTCTTGTCTAGATCCCAAACGCTAAAAACTCTTAAATTTCAAAACTTCCCTAAATTTCCTAATGCACCCTACATTTTTGTAAAAACAAGCCACTTACCAAATTTGTCCTAGTACGTGACGCTATAACAGTCACCACTCGCTCAAACCGGATAGGGCGTAACGGTCTTGCTTGAGGCATCCTTACTCACTCCACACACATTCTCGAACTCATGCAAAAGACAAATGAAGTGATAAGTTACCTTTTAATTTTACTATTCATAGCAACATTTCAAATGCCACCTTTACTATAGTCCATATTTCACACTTATTACCACAACTAATACATGCTACGTCCTTTCGGTTATATCTTGAGCATTTTTACTTCGATTTACACCCGTCTACGGCATTATTTTTAGAATTCCACATCCCACCATATGGTACATGTTTCATACACATTATCTATCTTCATCACACTTTTCTATCCACCACATCCATGTTTTAACCTCTTTCCATTCCTTTCGGCTTAGAGTTCGTTCCTCGCATCCCTCCCTCTTTCGCTTGAAAAGGGGATGTTATCCAAAATTCACCCCCCAGGGTAATTTTGATAACATGCATCAGAATATTCAAATCCCAAGCAAATTGATTGATTCAGAGCAAAAATCAGGTTTCTAGGGTCCCTTCAGGAAATTTTCTAACTCTCCTGTCTAGGCTGAAAAGAACAAGCTCTGAGAAAATGTGGAAAAAAGGTTGCAGAAGGCAAGTAGGTTGATCCAGGAAAAATTGTGAAAATCAGCTAAGTCCTAGTCCTAGGAGCAACTGGGACATTTGGGACGAAAAGGCGCGGATCGGCCGAAAAGCCTCCAGGCGGCCCAAATAGCAACAGGGACATCTGGGACAGAAGTACGCGGCGGGCGCGAGAAGCCGATCCGGCCGAAAAAGAGAACTTTCGCACTAACTGCTTTGGGACATCTGGGACAAAGATACCCGAACCGGCCGGTTCGGCCGAAATGGGAACAAACAGTCCGAAGCAAGGGGGAACATTTTTTGGGCATAGCAGACTTCTTCTTTCACCTCCAACAAGTGATTGATGAAGGATCAGACCTCTCCAAGGATTGTAACAGTTTTCTTTTACCTCTCTGAGGGTGTAATGCGTGTTTTTGACATTGAAATGATAATGCAAGCTCTGTGAATGGGTTTCAATCCTCTGTTTGTATTATTTGCTTGATTTCAGATACTAAATTATACATTATCAGTCTGTGTATGTTTTATGTTGTGAACTTTGGTCTGTGTCTATTTGCATGAAAAATATGTTTCACCACTCCTTTTGGTGCATCACCATCTTTAGTTAGTTTCAATTTTTACACTTCTACCCCTGTCTCCTTGCAAGTTAGAGTAGGATTAGGATCTAAACCTCTGTAGTTTTTACAAAATATAGATCTAAATCAGAGGAGTTTGAGGAACCAACCTCTAATCTGAGATTCCTCTCTCAGTTTCACAAGTCCCCACGCTTGGAGAGAGGTTTCCATGTTGTGCAATCACACTGGATGCTAGAGTGATCAACCTAGAAGCCTGATCTGCATCCAGGGGTGCTGTGAGTCTGCAACAACAGTTTTGGCACGCCCGGTGGGACCTAGAGGTCTCATTTTTATTGCAGCAAAGTTGATGTGCATCTGCTGCAGTTTTCTTGCTTGAAAAGAGCTATTATTTGCATATCTGGCGACTCCGAGAGAAAGAATCAATTGGTTTCAGCAGTTCAGGCCTGAAAGCTTATGAGAAGAATCACAAGGTCAAGAGTTGGAGAAGAAGAGGTGCTGTTTGAATATCTGCAATTATCTCCAAGAAGAAGGCAAAGAGGAAGAAGGATTCAAAGGTCTCCATCTCCACCAAACAGAACTCTCTCAACTCCTCCACCTGATCGGCCTTTCATTCAGTATTCAAGAGTTCTTCGACCAATCAGAATGGCGCAACCAGTGAACCCCTATGTCAACTTCACAGGCAGCAGCCCACTTGCTCTCAATGCACAAAATCCAATCCCAGTTGCAGCATTGAAGAACATCCCATACTTTACTGGAGAAAATCAGACCACTCCTGGTGATCATGTCAAGGACATTGCTAACATTTGTGCAATCCATGAGATTAATGAGATGCAAGTAGCTGTCAAATTCTGCATCATCATTCAAAGGGAAGGCATTGCAATGGTTCAGAAGCCTTGAAGCTGGTTCTATCACAAACTGGAATCAGCTGTGTATTGCACTTCATGATCAATTTGGAGAGAAGGGAGACAACTTGTCTCTTTTGGAGCAGCTGACAACTATCAAGAGAGCCCCCAACGAGCAGCTGACTGATTTCAACTTCAGATTTCAAAGGTCTTGGGATAGGATTCCAGTAGCAGTCAGGCCAACAGCAGAAGGTGCTTTTCTATATTACCTTAAAGCTTTAAATTCTGATATTTCTATGTTGGTTCAATCTATGGGAGGCACAACTATCCCTGCTGCTTATAGTATTGCCATTAGAGCTGAAAATTGTCTGATTCAAGCTGGCAAGCTAGCTCCTAGGCCTCCAATGCCATTATATCCAAGTTTAGAGAGCCCAAGTGCTAGTCAAGCACCTGTCTTAGCTCCTATTCCCACTCCTAGAAATCAGAGTTCAAATGAAGCCTCCACTTCATCTCCAAGTGCCCCAAATGAGCTTCAAGAGGTCATGAAGCAATTGCAAAATTTAGGTAATGAGCTAGTTACACTAAAGAGACAGCAAGCTCAAGGTTTCAGACCTTCGTATCAGCCTCAAGCTCAACCAAATAGGCAGCCATATCAGCCTCAAAGACCACCTAATCCAACAGCAAATATGAGTCAAACAAGGCCTCCCGCCATAGACCATTCCAACCCTATAATCCAAATGCCATATCTCGCCTCTAAGGCATTAGTACCAAAGACAAAACAACATTACCCGGAGTATGATTGGTGTTTTCCATGTAATGAACCTCATAATCAATCCATGTGCTTCATGGTGCTTTGACTCAAGCTTTAATGGTAACAACTCTTTTGGTGTGGAGGGTGAGAGCAGTCAAGAAAACAGCCAACAACAAGAAACATTCCAACAACAATCAGCCCCAAATGACACCACATTGGTAAATTGGCAAGCAGAGGATTTCTGTGGCATGAATCAGGTAGTTTCTCAAGGTGTTGCAGCCAACACAAGGTCAAAAAGGAGAAATTTGGGTGAAGAACAGCCATTAGCCCCAGCCAATCCACAACCTTCCACAGCTCCACAAATGATTGGCAAGCAAAGTCCCGTTTCAAATGCACAAGGGCAGCCAAGAACAACCCCTAGGCCAACTCAAATGCCAGCTGTTGCTGCCCACATCCAAGGAGCAAATGTGCAAACCAAGGGACAGCAGAGAGATCCTTCATCACCATTCAGTATCATTGATCAGATGAAGAAAACAAATGTCAATATATCTATGTGGGAATCCCTATCTATCCCAGGCCAAAGAAATCTGCTGCAAGCTGCCATGAAGGATTGGCCAACTTCGAATCAGCAGGTCCAAATGCAAGAGAAGGTACTCACAAATGCTGCCCAGCCTGAAGGAAATCATGGAGCACAACAAGGTAGAATGCTGAAGCCTCCCCCTTTTTATGTTTCGTTAATCATTGGAAATCAGCTAGTGCATAATTGCATGATAGATTCCGGGGCAAGTAGCTCAGTAATGCCTAAACAGATAGCTGATCAGTTAGGGCTCCAGTATGAAATAACATCTAAGGGAGTAGTGCAGCTGGATGGGACAGCAATAGCAACAGTTGGAGTGATTAGAAATTTGAGTCTTACCTTGCATGCATGTCCAAATGTTGTTGTCTTACAAGATATATCAGTCATAGACCTTCCACCACTCTTTGCCCTATGTTTATCAAGGGACTTCACTGCCAAAATTGGGGGATATTTGTCCGCTGATTGGTCTCACATGCTATTCAGAACAAGGTATGGAACTAAGGCTACAATTAGGTCAGAACCTATTGCAAACTTCCACATTGAGCCCTATACTCCAAGTCAGATTAATGCCAATTGCTCAGCATTTGATCAAGAAGATCACCCAAACACGGATGAAACTGACACTAAAGTTGGAAACATCCCAGATCTAACTCTTGATGAATGGGCAAACAAGGTGCATGCTTTTGATCCTTATCAAGGAATAGAAGAATCTGAGCTAGGAGTCTATTGTATACACGAAGAAAGTCAACCTATTCCTAGCATCACCAAGCCAAACCACAAGGATGACAATGAGGTATGGCAGCTATTTTTTGATGGATCGAGGAGTAGACAAGGCGCAGGAGGTGGAGCCGTGCTTATTTCACCTCAAGGAGTAAAGTATTATTCAGCTTTTAGATTTCAATTTGCATGCTCCAATAACACTGCTGAATATGAAGCCTTGGTGCAAGGGATGCATTGGGCAATCAAGAGAAAAATAAAGAACTTGCAAGTCTTTGGGGACAGTGAGCTGATTGTAAATCAGGTCAAGGGACAACATGCATGCCAAAAATGATCTACTCAGGTGCTACAAGAACAGGGTGTGGGACCTCATGGAAGATTTTGAGGGTTTCGGCATCAAAGCCATTCCTAGGAAAGAGAATCAAGCTGCTGACAGGCTTGCAGCAGTAGGGGCAGCCTTTGACATTGTAGAAAACATTCAACAAGACAAGGTACAACCAAACATCCACGTGATTGTGAGGCCTTCAGTGCCGGATAACAATGTCAGTTGGCAGGTATTTGAGAATGACCAGCAAATCATCCACTTCTTGCAAGAAGAAGCTGAGTTCTCAGCTAAGAATCAAGAAAAGTTGGAACAACAATATGGTGACCAAGTGATACAGCTGAGAACTGACAAGCTGCCCAAGGGACTTATCACTTTGGAGTCCATTTTCAACCCCAATGATCAGTTTAGAAAGGAGAAAGCAAACATTCAGGTCAAGAGGGAAGATTCGGTATCCATCTTGGTAGAAGAGAACAAGCCATTGCAAATTGGAAAGATGACAACTGAGCAAGAAAGGTGTGAGTTCATACAGCTATGTCAAGAATTCCCTGACGTGTTTGCTTGGAGCTATGAAGACTTGAAAGGTTTCAATCCCAACTTAGCTCAGCATACCATTGAATTGGATCCAAATACTAAGCCTGTCAGGTAGAAACAGAGACCAGTCAATCCACACATGGAGCCTCTCATGAGGAAAGAATTGGACAAGCTGATTGAGTCAGCAATTATATTCCCAATCAAGCATTCTAGTTGGGTTGCCAACTTAGTTCCAGTCAGAAAGAAGAGTGGAGAGATCAGGCTATGTGTTGACTTCAGAGATTTGAATAGAGCCTCTCTCAAGGACCATTATCCACTCCCTTCCATGGAGCAAATATTACAAGTCGTAGCTGGTTCAGAAAGGTTTTCGCTACTTGATGGTTACTCAGGCTTCAATCAGATTATGGTAAAGGAGGAAGACCAGTTCAAGACAGCCTTCACAACCAAATGGGGCACATATGCTTACAAGAAGATGCCATTTGGATGTCGAATGCCGGAGCAACATTCCAGCGAGCTATGGATATGGCATTCAAAGGCTTGATCAACAAGATAGTGCTGGTATACCTAGATGATATCACTGTCTTCTCAAAGAATGCTGCAGACCATCTCTTTCACCTCAGGCAAGTGTTTCAGAGGTGTAGAAAGTTTGGAGTGTCTTTGAATCCTAAGAAGTGCATCTTTCTTGCACATGAAGGGAAGCTCCTTGGCCATATTGTCTCCAAGGAAGGATTAGCAATTGATCCAGAGAGGGTTGAAGCCATAAGAGCTCTACCATTGCCAAGTCACAAGAAGGCTCTTCAGAGTTTCCTGGGAAGGATAAACTTTGTTTGGAGGTTTGTCCCAGATTTTGCAGCCCTTGTCAAGCCCATCACCAAAATGTTAAGAAAAAGCATGGCTTTCAAATGGACGGCAGAAGGCAAGGAGAGTTTTGAAGCAATCAAAGAAGCCATCTCCCAGGCACCCACTCTCATCAACCCAGACTTTTCCAAGGATTTCATCCTCTATGCATTTGGAGGTGATGATACTATTTCGCCATTCAGTGCAAAGAAAACAAGGATAATGATGAACGACCAATTGCCTTCTTTGCTTGAGCCTAGATGACTACGAAGTGAGGTACTCTTTTATTGAAAAACATGTGCTTGCAGTAATCAGGAGCTTGAAGAAATTCAAGCATTTAGTCTCAAACAACAGGTCCAGTCCGATTCTTTGTCTCACATCTTTGGGGTTAAGGACTTCCTCCTCAACAAGGATTTGAATGAGAAAAGGGTAGGTTGGATCACCCGTGTCATGGAGTATGACATTGAAATCAAGATCACCAAGTGGTAAGAGGAAAAGGATTGTGTGAGCAACTTGTTTTGGGAAGCAAAAAGAAGTATGCACGAAGAAGAGGCATTTTGACATGATTCAAATGAGCCGTAGTGACAGAGTGAGAAGAAGAAGAATCTTTTACCTCCACCCCTTGCTGGACCCGGGCATTATGCACTTCCTACAAATAGGCCTATGCCCTCCGAGAATGAGCAAAGCAAAGAGGAGATACTTCAAGTTGCAGAAACTCCCAAATTCCATATACCATCATTGATGGAGTTTTGTTCAAGAAAGATGTGAATGGAGTGCTGCTGAGATGCATTAGCATAGGTCAGATCAAAGGGTATTAGAAGAATTTCATAATGGACCATCTGGTGGCCATTTTGCACCAAGAGTGACAGCTCTAAAAATCATGAAGGCTGGTTATTATTGGCCTAGAATCTTTAGTGATTGCTATGCATGGATCAAGAGGTGTAAGAATTGTGCATTCTTCACAGGAAAAGAGAGACTCGCTGCCCTTCCATTACATCCAATTACAGTAGATCAGCCATTCATGCAGTGGGGACTGGACTTCATTGGAGCCATCAATCCCAACTCGAGCCAAGGGCACAAATGGATTTTGATGCAAGACCAATGAAATTGGCTTCACCAAATGGACAAGACGTAGCACTCAAAGAGGCAAATGAGTCTAACATCTTAGACTTTTATGAGCGAGATAACAACCAGATTTGGTATACCCTTACAATAATTTCGATAATGCATTGGCATTCATTGGATCCAGGGGTTAGAGTGGGTGTCCCGGTATTTACCTAAGCACTTCATCAAACTATTACCCGAGGTAATGGCATGTCGAGTCCACAAACAAGAACTTGTTGAAGATCATTAGGAGGACTCTTGATGAGAATCAAAGGTCTTGGCATACCAAGAGCTGAAATCAGCCTTATGGGCCGATAGGATAACTCCCAAAAGATCCACGGGTAACTCTCCATTTAGGCTTGTCTACGGAAGAGAGGGCAATCTTGCCTATTTCACTTGAGTTGCCAAATCGCGTTGGAACTCATGAAATAGCTGGAATTGCTAGAGTTTGAGCCCATGGAGGTGAGGTATGCGAGAATTGATGGAGTACGAGATCGGGAGATCGGGCATCCCAAGAAATGGAAAAGGATCAAGCTTTGATCAAGAAGACCTTTGATAGGAAGGCCAAAGATAGATCTTTTCAAGTAGGAGATCTAGTGTTGAAATGGGATGTGGACGAGCAAAACCGGAAGGCATTCAAAATTTGATGCCATTTGGAGTGGCCCATACATGGTCACAAAGTGCAAGAACAACAATGCTTTCCATTGGCCTCATTGGATGGTGAAGAAGAACCGCAGATTCCATGGTAAATGGAATCTATCTCAAGCGTTGCTTCTAGAGGGAGGTTCACTACATCTATAAATATTAGATTAGATTTCCTTTCCTCCAGTGCTTGTGCACATTGTTTCTTTATGTAGGTTAGTTTTGTTTTCCTAAGTGCCTTGCAAGGACTTATGTCCAAATGGAGATGTTTAGCATGTCTTTGCTTTCATCAGGTGGCATTCCATCTTCCTCCTTGCACATTCTGAGTCAGTTTGGATTCTAAACAGAATATTTGATGACTCCATGCCCAATGGATTGCTTCAGGCAACTGGTCTTTTCATCTAGCAGGCAGATGACCCGCTGAGTCACCAAATTGTTATCCAAAATTCACCCCCCAGGGTAATTTTGATAACATGCATCAGAATATTCAAATCCCAAGAAAATTGATTGATTCAGAGCAAAAAAATCAGGTTTCTAGGGTCCCTTCAGGAAATTTTCTAACTCTCCTGTCTAGGCTGAAAAGAACAAGCTCTGAGAAAATGCGGAAAAAAGGTTGCAGAAGGCAAGTAGGTTGATCCAGAAAAAATTGTGAAAATCGGCTAAGTCCTGAGTCCTAGGAGCAATCTTGGGACATTTGGGACGAAAAGGCGTGGATCGGCATGAAAAGCCTCCCAGGGACCCAAATAGCAATAGGGACATCTCCTGGGGACAAAGTAGTACGCGGCGGGCGCGAGAAGCCGATCCGGCCGAAAAGAGAACTTTAATGCACTAAGCGCTTTGGGACATCTCGGGACAAAGATACCGAACCGGCCGGTTCGGCAAAATGGGAACAAGCATCCAAGAAGCGGGGAATATTTTTGGGCATAGCAGACTTCTTCTTTCACCTCCAACAAGTGATTGATGAAGGATCGAGACCTCTCGAAGGATTATGCAGTTTTCTTTTACCTCTCTGAGGTATAATGCGTGTTTTTGACATTGAAATGATAATGCAAGCTCTGTGAATGGGTTTGAATCCTCTGTTTGTATTATTTGCTTGATTTCGGATACTAAATTATACATTATTAGTCATGTATGTTTTATGTTGTGAACTTTGGTGCGTGTCTATTTTGCATGAAAAATATGTTTCACCACTCCTTTTGGTGCATCACCATCTTTAGTTAGTTTCATTTTGCACTTCTACCCTGTCTCCTTGCAAGTTAGAGTAGGATTAGGATCTAAACCTCTGTAGTTTTTACAAAATATAGATCTAAATCAGAGGAGTTTGAGGAACCAGCCTCTAATCTGGAGATTCCTCTCTCAGTTTCACAAGTCCCCACGCTTGGAGAGAGGTTTCCATGTTGTGCAATCACACTTTGGATGCTAGAGTGATCAACCTAGAAGCCTGATCTCGCATCCGGGGTGCTTTGTGAGTCTGCAACAACAGGGGAGCATATTACTCGGAGACACCCTATAATCTCCCTTATGTTACCATGCGTTGAAACATTACAAATCCAACATATTGCAATTTGTACCACGAAATTTCACCATTAATATCCCCTAATGACCTAATCTGGGGGCAACAATTATTGAACATTTTCCAAACACGATCACATGTTATAACCTATCAATTCCCTCTAATGACCTAACTTGGGGGCAACAAGTGACTAAAAATCCTTTTTACGTGACATCTCATCAATTTCTATCAACTTTCCCCTAATGACCTAACTTGGGGGAAATTAGTGAAAAATATCTCCATGAGTAACTAACCAAAACACTCAATCAACTAATCAAAATCAACGTGTTCAAATCAAATCATTCAAATCTACAAGCGGTCTCTAGATGACCTAACTTGGGAGTTACATTCACCACTTCTTTCCTAGATGACCTAACTTGGGATTTTATTCTATATTCCGTGTTCACTTCCAAATGACCCAACTTGGAAGCCATCTCATTTTCTATCGTGTTCACTTCTAGATGACCCAACTTGGAAGCCATCTCATCCTCTATCACATGCACTTCTAGATGACCTAACTTAGAAGCCTTTTATTTCTCGCGACACCCATGGAGTGGGGGCAAGAGTGCCTTCCCTTTATCACTCCTATATGGGTCAACTATTTAATCAAAATCATTTGGATCCAAAATCTCCACATTTCGATATGAGTCCATCTATAATGGCTAGATCTTGAAGATGTAGTTAAAGCTTTGAGAATAACACACTTTTCTCCCTATACTCTTCCTCTCGTGGCAGGATGCCCAAATCCTTCAATCATTCCATCCATATACAAGCGTTTGGGTTGGGAATTGATCACTCCCTACCCACCTATTCAACCACATTCAAAATCATCCTATATCCTAATCATCATTTTCATTTTCCACGTTTCATCATGACATTTTACACTTTTTCAATATGTTGCATGGATCAACTCATTAATCCATGGTTCAACACACTTTTATAGTTCTATCGGCACGCTTCTACTACATATTTGTGCATTCTTCTACTGACTTGGGATTTTTGGCTTTCTCTTAGGTACACATCTCTATCTACTTTATGTTACTGAGCTTTCTAATCACCAACATAAAGTCGGGCAAATGTAGTCACAAAATCATGCACTTACTATTACATTAATGTCGCCGAGTATGTTATTTTATATATGGATCTTGCATAATAAAAGTATTCACTAATGACCCATTCCCAAGTCTTGTCGTCATTTTTTCAGGTGTCATTGTTATTTTTATAGTTTAGTCGTCATTTGTCTCTACAGTTTCAAGCATCTTCCGAAGTGTCTTAGGTGTCGTAATTATCTCAGTTTTCATCTTTAGGTCTACTGTGGGGTGCCTAGGGTTACACTTTGGGGTGCCTCGGGGCACCCAAGCTCATGATTTTTGGCACCCGTGTCATCGTAATTTGTGATTGTAATTTATTAGTTCGAGGTCAATCTTAACAATCACCCCATGTTTTCCCCTAGGTCATAGTTGCGGTTTACGGTCATTAGTGTCAAAATTTGAACAAGATATCCCTATATAAACATAACATACTCACTAAAGTATGGGCGGACATCTCACTATCAAGGGTAGCTATCTACTAAGGCAAGGGACTATATATGAGCTTCTTCTACATCTACATCACACACTGCATAGGGGGAAAGGGTTATATTCTTTCCATTTCATCCACCATTTACATTTTACATCTAATTATTTCCTCTTACTATTGCATCATTGGCGTTAGGGCATCTTAGGCACAAAATTTCCCACACACGCACATATAACTACATTGGGTTTAAAATGTAGTGCGATGCTCAATCGTAAGTTTAATAGTTTAAGCAGTGAGGTCAATCGACCTATTCATATGCATTTTTATTTTTAGGAATTGATGCCTTAGATAGGGTTTTGCAGGTAAATCTTCATACATCACCTACGGTGACATAGGCG
The DNA here is from genome assembly GCA_018340775.1 of Taxus wallichiana var. yunnanensis. Lineage (NCBI taxonomy): Eukaryota > Viridiplantae > Streptophyta > Pinopsida > Cupressales > Taxaceae > Taxus > Taxus wallichiana. The sequence continues at coordinate 917,309,875 of CM031240.1, read as the reverse complement.
ACGATGGTGTGACACTTGCATTATAGGAGCAAAGGTATTACTAGAGGTCTTGCGACATTGTCACACACTCAGTCTTGAGCTTTTCTACATCTACAACACCTAGATTACGAGACTAGGGCCTTGATATCATCCCAAGTGCCTCATTATAGTCAAATATTCAACTTTTGCCCTACCCAAGGCCATTCGGTCACAACTTGCCCGAGTCTACACACTGTCATGTTATTGTCCAACGAGAGGGCAAGGTAAGTCAACTTGAGGTTAGTACCATATCCCTCTCATTTCCTATTTTCCAATTATATTCAAATATTAAAGTGTAATATTTTTTTAGAATTACTATATAGCACTCAATTTCTATGTAGATTAACTTAGAAATAGTAAATAAAGCCCTATTTTCGATTAATCAAGTGTACTCCCTTTAAATCATGATAACCCAATAGGAAATAGTCTTGAAAGTCACGCATAAGTTCAATTATCTTAGTAACTTCTGCTCCGACCAAAGGTAGTGACCAATAATGGCCTCCTTAAGTTCTCCATATGTTCCAATGTTAACCTTATTTGTTTTCATGGGCTCATGATAAGCCCACACCTTTTCATTGGTTGTGTCTATCACCTTGCGCATACCTTGATATAGTTAACATCCAATTGATTATCCTCATCATCATTTATTGTGCATACCAGTTACCCTTTTCTTTTTCTTCCTAGGCACGGACCATTTCTTCTTCCTTAGTCTCTTCAAGGTCAATTCACACCTCCAAATCCAACTCATCAAACATCTCTATCATAAGTTCCTCAGCCTTTGCACTATCTCCCAAAGTAAAGCACTTCATAATTTGCAGTGCATCATTGACTAGAGGCTTAGTAGAAAAATAATTAAAAGTATGAATCATACCTGAGGTCATCTCCTGCCAATTAATTATTTATCTTTTCAATTATGCATGGACATACCATGCACACTGCAACCACTTAGGATGGTGTAGAACTTATGTACCCATATTGATGGTGGTAAGGCCTCCTGCTCCTTCGTCTAAAGTCTCTCACAATTCTGAACATGGTGCAAAGTAGGGGTCTTCCCATTAAATCCACATATCTTAGAAGGGACATTGCTCCTTAGGAATCTAGTAGAAAGGGTGGTTCTAACTTCTCGCCATTCTAGTAAGTTACCTTTGTGTGTAGTCTACCAACATGTTATTATCCCGCGAGGCATAAACCAACACGTTTTTTCTATCAGTTGCATCCTTCCACTAGGATTCCATGGCACATAGAAATACATCAGGGTTCTCTTCACTAGTGTACCGAGGTACCTAGGTATGACTCAAGTGCCTAACCATGAGCGCCCTTATGTCACAAGTAAATGTGTTCTTGATATATCTCCCAACCACTTCATATGTTTCATGTGCCTAGTTATCACGAGTAATACTTGTGGTATCGATGAATCGACTAAGCATCATCCCACTGTATCACTCATTCTTTAGATGGCTCTGGTTACATCGGGGTCTCTAATTGTGTGCACATATATCTTGTTCAATTCCTCTTCGCTTAAAGGCTCAACATATAGAGAAAATTTTGCATCTGTTAAAGGTATAATGACATGCTCTTCCTTGTTCTCAAAGATAATGTACCCCTTATTGAAGCACAAGTATAAATTTTTTCCTAACATCAAGGTTGCCCAAGTAATGCTAAGAAGCTATCTGCTTCAGCTAGCTCCAATAATTCAAAATCCCCAGTAAACTTGGCTTCATGAATTGTAATAGTTGCATCCTTTAATACTCCAATAGGATTAGCCCTAGTTTTATTTTCCATGTATAACACATTAGAAAAATGCAATGGTGGTCTTCGCGATGATTATAAGCATCCAACATGAGTACAATAACTTTTTCACTTGTATCTATCATAATGTTTCTCGAAGCCATCCATCTATAACTACATTCATGAAATCTCCTTATCATATTCATGATTATGTGGGGACATATTTGCATGAAGTATCTTCCTCTCTTGTTTATTACTTGCATGTGGTATCTTTTATCTTAACCACTCTCCTAATAAAGGAAATATGTTCTCTTGGTGCAAAATTCTACATACCTCCTTCAAATCTACATCCTTTTATGGAAGTTCAACCTTCTTTACTTGAGCGATCATGCACACCTTCTCCTTCAAACTTTGAATTTCTCCTTATATATACTTGATAACGTCCATAGTCTCTAGGTAAACCTCTTTCTGATGTGTAGCATTAGGATACTTGGCATTTATCACTTCTTGATTTGTTATAGTTGGCTTATACTTTAGACATTCACATGTGCATGCAACCTCAATGCATGTAGTAACTAAAATAGGTAACTCAGGGGTAGGTTCTACCCTTGGCATCCATTTATCCGCATGACATGTTGTACCTTAATCATCCATGTGCCTTTGTCTTACTTATGCTTCTTACTCATGTGCTCATATAAATCAGGACATTCTTCAAAATTTTGTTGTTTTCCACACCATAAGCAAACCACATTCTGAGGGCACTCACGTTGATAATGATTAGGAGATCCACAAGTATAACAAGTTACTCGATTAAATCCTCCTCTTCTACCACCACGACCTCGAACTCTATATCCCCCACAGAATCCTCTATTTCTATTATCCCCATTATTGCACCCTTCATTATGTTTTCCCCTTGTTCCTTAGATCCATTGGCCACAGTATTCTAGTGCACACCAGTCTCAATGGCTTCATGAATATGATCAATCAATCTGCATTCAACAGTTTCATGGGTATGGGTCTTGAAAAATTATAATATATAGGCACATTCTTCCAGATTGCACATTGTAAGAGGGGACATCTACTCACATCATGATCTAAATGAAAAATCTCGCAATCCAACAACATGGCGTGCATAGACTTGTGAGGGAATCTATCCTTGGTATGTCCTTGACCTCGCATTATACACCATAATCCACTATGCATTGCATGACTTGAATTAGCGAAATATTTTTCAGTGCTTCTCAATAGCTGTAATTTGTGCCTCTAAGAATGGGCTTACTCCGATGTCCACACTCTAACCTACCTCAACAAGAAGAGCTACCTCCAAGGCTTCACACGAGATCTATATGTCTTATGTGATAACACCTATCTCGAAAGGGGTCAACAATCCACCAATAAACCATTATGTATGTTGACTAGGATGTATATCATATGACAAATTTCATAACAATGTTTTAAAATGTGCGTCATATTCCCAAATGCTCTCAGATAAACCTTGCTTAATGTCCTTAAGTGTGTTGATAATTTGCTGCTCAAATTATGGAATATGAAATTATTTCAAAAATGCGATTGCACAAAACGTAATAATCCACCACGATCGATGTGGGCCATGCTTTGTACCAGCTATGAGTGTGTCCTTAAAGAGTAGTAGCAAATTGACTTGCTTTTCTATCTGAAGTGGTGATTCCTTTAGCATGCCATAGTAACTTGCACTTATGAACATGTTCATTTGTATACTCATTGCTGTGTATTCCGGTAGGCAAAGAGACATCTCATAATAAACTTATTGTGGATGGTGAGGGTGTGGACCTTGTCCACTAGATCCAGATCCAAACCCCTACCAATTTTCCTCCACCTCCAAAACCACCTACTCCACTTGATCCTGATCCTCCTGATCCTGCTCCTCTAGTTGGCACTGGACCAGTCGACATAATTACTTAAGTCTCAATAGTGGTGTTGAACTGAACTCGCATAGTTTGTGAAGTTGTGCTACTTCCACCCATATTCCCAATATTTTATGTGCCCACACTCTTCTGTCATTGTGATGTGCTAGAAAATGTTCCTCGAATCGTTCCCCAAAACAAAGGTGGTGGTTGTCTTTACCATAGGTGTATGTGTTGTTTGATGCACTTTTGTATTCAAATGAAAATTATATCTACTTGTATTCACTGGATTACCTATACTCACCTTCTTCTCAATGATTACTTTTGGGCTGGAATACCAAATGTAAGGGATAGAGTCAGCTGTACGATGGGAAAGTGACATGCGAGGATGATAATCGACAAGTGACCTTCCCCACTCCCGACCTCCCGAGGTCGTGCAGGAAGACAACCCGGTGGTTTGAAATGCGGGTGACTTAGATGAAGTCACAGTGGGATTATGGTCGATTTTCTATGATAGAAAAGCTACAAGCGAGGATGAGAATCGCCAAGCAACTTTCTTATGGCTAACCATGGGAGGATCAGTGACTAAGATCTGGTAGTTTGATCTCCAGTAGCTAAACCGAAAAGGGGAGATTTAGAGGCTATGAGCGGGTAGAATAAATTCCCTAGTGATTTACCCTCTAACTAGAATTTAAGCGTTTAATCTAGTTATGGAATCTCCAAATTAACTTAAACTGAAAATAACAATTTAGACTACTACTTTGAAAGGGAAACTAATCTAAACAAAATATATGATTGAAACATTATAATTACAAGCAACAATTAAACTACTTTTATACTAAAACTAAACAAGTGAGATAACCGGTGTGGTTATTCACCCATGTGCGAGATGTGTGAATGTAAATAAAAGACAACTAATTAACTTAATTGAAAACCTTGATCCTACCTCGAAGTGAGGAACAAATCATAGTTTCTCAGAAACTATCATTCCCCACAGCTTCCCCGGCAATATTGAAAGTGAGCTTTAACTGAAATAAAATGATTCACTACTCTATTTGATAATAACTTTGACGATTTAAACCTGGAGTTTACTGAGCAGAGGCAAATCCAGTTGTGTTGTAGCTTGTCCCCTCAGAGTGATCTCTTCGTTCTTGCATGTTCACGTGAATCCAGAAAGAGTAGGAGTATGGCAACATCAGCAAGAGAAGGAACTGGGATGACAATTACTTTGAAGTAAAATGGCACAAAGCACAAGTAGGAGAGGGATGGCGCAAGTGAATCGGCTTGCCCTATGCGATTCTAGCGGGGGTTGTTGCAGCAATGATAAAACAAAATGATAAACAACGGTACTCAAACAATGAATAATAGCAGGCTTGAGAAATACAACGAAGTACAAGTAGGAGAGGATGGCACAAGAGAACAGAGCTTGGCCTATACGATTCCTAGCAGGATCGTTGTCGGTGTACAGTGAGGCATAACTAAATACTCAAAATTCTAATCCATGCTAAAGATAAAATGATTCATAAAATAAATCTAGGACTGAGTATTGAAGACTGAAATTCAAGAATGAAGACTCCAGACCAAAGAACCAAGACCATTTACTTGTAAACAAGCTACATATTTATAGCATTTGCAATGAGTAGAAGGCAAGTTCAAATTGAACTCTCCCACCATTAAACAAAGATAAATCACTGTTCAGTCAGCAAAAACATAAATACAAGCTTTAGTGGTTGAGAAATGCGAGTGAAAATTGAATTTTCACGCTTGACGCGATCGTCGGAACATTCGGAAAGCGCGCGTAGGGACCGCCGCCTGCGTAGGGGCGGCGATTCTGAGACCGCCGCCACGGCACAGGTGGCGGTTATAAGACCGCCGCCGCCACAGGCTGGATGGCGGTTACTGAGACCGCCGCCCAGGCCGGGGATTACGGGACCACCCACCCGGGCAGGAGGCGGTCATGTAAATAACAACAAAACAAGGAGGAAAAAGAGAGAAAAGGCTAGGACAAAACGTGTAGAGGCTAGACAAGGATTTTTGGGATGCAAATGTATACTCAACAAGCTTTCTGGATTCCGAACACCTTGCGAAGAGATCTTAATCATCATTGGGGCATTTGTAACATCTTTCCGGTGGTGCAGTACATACAATTTTGGGTACGTACATATTGCCCCCTCGAAGAAGCGTTTTAGCCATGAAGAGGCATAAAACGTTGGGTCCGAGTATGGCGGTCCCAAAATGGGGAGTTAGAGGCTATACCTGACATGCCCGTGTGTCGAAATGCCGCCAACTTTCACATGCTTTTAAGAATGTATGCAATGGATGACAAGTGATAACAAATGTTAAACAGAATGTTTTTACTTTATTTGCTTTTGCAATGCTGATATGTGATGACGAACATGTTGTAGTTTTGAACTTTTGGCCTCTTTAGACAATGTTTGTGATTTCTTCTTATGTTGGCAAAACGTGATGAATGTGTAGCGATAAAGAGATGAACTTGCCCCAATCCCAAATCCATGCAACTAGTAAGATGCAAGGGCTCAACACCAAGAATTGGGAAGGGCACAAGTTGTATGAGTTTGATTTGAGTGGAATGATGAGAGACATACAAAACAAGAACAAGAACCAAATTTGGACCTACACACCCACCCTACTCAGAACTACTACCAAGCTTAGAAGGCCACTTACTTTTCAGTTTATCTAGACTTAGATTCATAAATGGCAACCTGGTTGACAAAATCTGGTTTTGAGGATTTGATCTCTTTGGAATTTAGATGTTTGGATATTTGCCTTCTTTTAACAGAATTTGACTTGTGTTTTTAGCATACCAAGATTTGTTAGTTTGTGTGGTGGACCCCCACACCTTGCCTCACGCCACTAGTAAGAAGCATGGGTTTGTCACGAAAGGCAAGATACGAGCGAGTAAGGGCACTTCTTTCCTTTCCCAACCTTACATCACCGGTAAGAGATGTGGGCTTATCACCGAAGGTTGATGGGGCGAAAGAAGTGTGTAAAATAAAATATTTTGTTTGCTTGGTGCTTTTGATTGCATTTGATTTTGACATTTTGATCTATGACTTTGGGATATCCTTTCGTTCCAAGATATTTTAAGAGGGATAGATGTGACACCAAGAAGCTTTTAGAGCAGCAGGCCGTAGGCAAGGACAACTTTACCTAGTAGAAAGAAGAAAAGCAAAGCCAAGTATGCGAGTCTTGGTATGGTTTAAAATCAATGTTTATCTGTCAAACTTGATGAGAAAATTTGAAAGTACTTGATGATGTTTGAAGAGATGTGATTTGAATATTTTTTCCAATATCTTTAGAAATTTGTATTAGTTACTTAAGAGTAAGTTCTGGACTACAATATTTATGAAACGAGTGAACAAAATGAACCAACTAAATTACTAATGTAATGCAACTATGACCATGTACATATGAAAATGCGGGTGGAACCATATGTCATGATGTCTAAGGTGAAGAAAGTTGACGAATATCGATTCTTCACCCTAGAAGTACACAATGGAGAACCATTATCCTCAAATTTTTCATTTTCTTGACGAGGGCCTACCATTCTAGGTTTGAACTTACAACCCTTGCCCAGAGGTTTATATGTCCCATTATTAAAAACATTTTTCTGAAAGAGGCATTCGCGTACCTCTTTGTCATGTTTTTGAGAGATGACATGTGGGTGAGCATGACTATGCTGCTCGACCTTCTCTCTCATAGTGAGCATTGTGTTAATGATGAGGTCTTGCCCCATGGATAGGGAAAACTTAGCTTTAGACACGCATGGGTCGAAGCTAGACTTTAGAATAGGGTAGTGCCTAGAGATGGTTTTGATAGGCATCGTTTCAATTTTAAATTGCCCTTCTTCGTTTATTAATTCTATCATGTTTATATCTAGATTTAGGTCATCGGAGGGAAGAGATGCTATATCGAGAAGACTACCCATTCCTTGAGGTTCAAATGGGAGAAAGATCGGTTCGTCATTCTCCAAGAGTTTCATAATTCCTGCTGTGGTTTTAGTGGAGACTGTTTCCACAGAAATTGACTTATCTTTATTTGTCTTTGCCACCTCGTATATTAAATCATAGGATCCTACCGGTTTAGCATTTGTAGGAACTTCATCTCGTGTGGAGAAAATATCGGGTAGGGGTTGTGAAACATACTCCTTTGTCTGAGTTGTTGCATTAATTTCACACTCAACCTCTAGCTCAACTAATCCCAAGATTTTTGTATTACCATTTGAACTTAGGTTAGGAGCAATCTGAGAGTTGTCAGGAGTTGAGGCGTCTTGATTGTTATTTCTTATTATGATACCTTTGTTTTTCCCATTTGGATCTAACCTGTTATTGTTATAATGATTTGGGAAAGGATCGTTGAAGATCTTGAGAGGTGCATTTTGAGGGGAAACTGCCCCTGCAAAAGTATTTGGTGCTGGTGACGCAGGATCTGCCAAGAACATATCTATGAAAAGTTGTTTTTGTTCTTCTGGCAAGCGTTGCATGAATTTATTATAGTCATGGCAAGTCCTAGTGTCATGACCCCTGATTTTGTGGAAACCACAATATAGATTGGGATTATAGTTCCGTGGTCGTCGGTTTGAATCATGTTGTGGCCCAAAGTTCTGATTGGGCTGTTGGTTGTTATAGTTGAAATTTCGAGGTTGTGGCCTTTGGCTTTGGTTTTGATATCCATCTGGGCCCCGAGAAAGGACTTGTGCCTGGATTTGCTATTGTGGAGGATGATTAGAATCCACCATATTGATCGCTGGAGTGAAGTTATTATTGCGTTGATTGTTAGCAGGTGCGAGGGTGTTCACAATATTTGGTCCTTTGACTTGATCAGTGACTCCATCTATTGTAACCCCATGGTTTTCATTAAGGATCTTGGGTCCTTGATCGGTATTCCCGGCATTAGGATAGGTCATAGTGTTTTGATTAGGAGTGATTACTTTCCCATTTGTTCCATATGTCTTACGGCCACTATCTATCGCTGCTTGATCTATTCGAAGAGCGCTCTCAAGTACTTCATCGTAAGTTCTTAGTGGGAACTTCTGGACTTCTTCCTTCACCTCTCTGCTAAGAGAATGAAGGAATAAATCGCATAGTTCCATCTGATCCATGTTTGGAGCACTTGTTGATGAATAAAGAACTGTACGCCACCTCTGGATGAAATGGGCGACAGATTCATTGTGTTCTTGTTTGATATGCAAGAATTCCCTGATTCCTGTTCTCAATAGTTTGTTCATGTCAAAGGCTTTGATGAATTCTGACACGAGTTGTTTAAATGAATGTATGGAAGCTTCAGGTATTCTATAATACCAATCAAGAGCGATGCCTTCCAAGGTTTTGGGAAATATTTTAGCAACAACCCCATCCCAAGGAAGTAATTCTCGTATGGCTGTAGCGTAAGCTTTGATATGCGCGTTTGGATCTCCCTCACCCTTGAACTTGGGCAAATCAGGGAGAGGTCTTGGAAGCATGACGCTTCGTATGGTGAAGTCTAAGGGTTCCTTTAGATATTCTGAATAAGTCCCTATCGCATAGCTTTCGACCATTGATGGTGGTTGCTGAGGGAGCGGTGGTGGGATAGGTTGTTGATACGGTGCAGCGTATGCGTTGGCAGGGGCATAGGGAGGTCCTTGCGTTTGAGCAAACATGCCGGGAGAGGAGAACATATCTCCTTGTGGGGATTTGGAGTACATGTTTAAGTATGATGGGGTATTGTCAAGGAATGGATTGTTTGACACTAGACCGGGAGGAATAGTGCTAGAGATGGTGGGCCTTGCTGGCGTTTGTTGTGGATAGTGAGGCGGCATGCCTAATGTGCCTACCCCTGTGAGGAGATCTACTTGGCCAGGGTGGTATGGAGGATTAGAACTCCCTGTTTGTATGAACGGAGAATTTTGACTTGCTTGAGCCAGTTCTAACCCTCTCACTTTTTCTACTAACGTTGAAATGACTTCATTTGGTGAAGTCACGGTGCTTTGCCTGAGTGGCATTTGTTGTATACCTTGGTGTTGTATAGGCATGTGATATCCTGTCATGAACTGATCGCTATCTTGCCAAGTTTCTCTCGAGAGTATTTCCTATATGCGGTGGCACGAGAGGCATTTTCTTGAAAAGAGACCTCGGGTTGTATTCATGAAACCTCCTATGGTGGGTACATACCCCGAGAATGTTGTTCACTCCTAGGATAATGTATTATTGTTCATCATCTAAGACCGGTATGGAGTCGATTGTCTACTAATATGTGGTCTAAGTAGCATCGAGGAGATGAACCCAATCTCGAAAAATGTCATATTGTTTGAGCCTGAAGGCTCTGTTTGTGTTTGAGCGAGTTGTTCCAACCCCTCTGCTTGGAAGGACGAGCTATATCTAGTCCTTGGAGTTTGCGTTGACAACTGACTAGTTGAATAGTTGTCGCCCCACATTGAGAGTGAGGGTGATGATTGTCTATTTTGTTGGGCATAGTATGCCTCAAGACCCAGGAGGGGTCTGCCATATGCATCGAATCCCGACATATTCGGGGGGTATATGAATACCCGCAGAATAATGGGAAGGAGCGAAGGTGATTTGGATAAGATGAAACTTCTCAGAGAGAAGGTGAAGCGGTGTAAGTTTCACGTCGGGTTCACGATTTTGTGCGATGGGAAAGTGACATGCGAGGATGATAATCGACAGTGACCTTCCCGTACCCGACCTCCTAGGTCGTCAAAGAGACAGCCGGTGGTTTTGAAATGCGGGTGACTTAGATGAAGTCACAGTAGGATTATGGTCGATTTTCTATGATAGAAAAGCTCTGGCGAGGATGAGAATCGGCAAGCAACTTTCTTATGGCTAACCATGGGAGATCGGTGACTAAGATCGGTAGTTTGATCTCTGGTAGCTAAAAACGAAAAAGGGGAGATTTAGAGGCTATGAGCGGGTAGCATAAATTCCTAGTGATTTACCCTCTAACTAGAATTTAAGCGTTTAATCTAGTTATGGAATCTCCAAATTAACTTAAACCTGAAAATAACAATTTATACTACTACTTGAAAGAAACTAATCTAAACAAAATATATGATTGAAACATTATAATTACAAGCAACAATTAAACTACTTTTATACTAAAACTAAACAAGTGAGATAACCCGGTGTGGTTATTCACCTGTGCAGATGTGTGAATCTAAATAAAAGACAGCTAATTAACTTAATTGAAAACCTTCAATCCTACCTCGAAGTGAGGAACAAATCATAGTTTCTCGAAACTATCATTCCCCACACTTCCCAGCTGATATTGAAAGCGAGCTTTAAGCGAAATAAAATGATTCACTACTCTATTTGATAATAACTTTGACGATTTAAACACGGAGTTTCTTGAGCGAGAGGCAAATCCGGTTGTGTTGTAGCTTGTCCCCTCGAGTGATCTCTTCGTTCTTGCATGTTCACGTGAATCCGAGAAAGAGTAGGAGTATGGCAACATCGGCAAGAGAAGGAAGCCTTTGGGATGACAATTACTTTGAAGTAAAATGGCACAAAGCACAAGTAGGAGAGGGATGGCGCAAGTGAAGCTTGCCTATGCGATTCCTAGCGGGGTTGTTGCAGCAATGATAAAACAAAATGATAAACAACGGTACTCAAACAATGAATAATAGCGACTTGAGAGAAATACAACGAAGTACAAGTAGGAGAGGATGGCACAAGAACGAGCTTGGCCTATACGATTCCTAGCGAGATCGTTGTCGATGTCTGATGAGGCATAACTAAATACTCAAAATTCTAATCCATCTTTAAAGATAAAATGATTCATAAAATAAATCTAGGAGTAGTATTGAAGACTAAATTCAAGAATGAAGACTCAGGACCAAAGAACCAAGACCATTTACTTGTAAACAAGCTACATATTTATAGCATTTGCATGATGAGTAGAAGGCAAGTTCAAATTGAACTCTCCCACCATTAAACAAAGATAAATCAACTGTTGATCGGCAAAAACATAAATACAAGCTTTAGTGGTTGAGAAATGTGAGTGAAAATTGAATTTTCACGCTTGGCGCGATTGTCGGAACATTACGGAAAGCACATACGGGACCGCCGCCCTGCCACTGCGTAGGCGTGATTCTGAGGACCGCCCCCTGGCACAGGTGGCGGTTATAGGGACCGCCGCCATACAGGTGGTGGCGATTCTGAGACCGCCACCCCAGGCTGGTGGCGGTTCTGAGGACCAGCCGCCATGCAGCGAGGCGGTCATGTAAATAACAACAAAACAAAGAGGAAAAAGAGAGAAAAGGCTAGGACAAAACGTGTAGAGGCTAGACAAGGATTTTTGGGATGCAAATGTATACTCAACAAGCTTTCTGGATTCCGAACACCTTGCGAAGAGATCTTAATCATCATTGGGGCATTTGTAACATCTTTCCGGTGGTGCAGTACATACATTTTGGTACGTACGGTCACCGGGTGGGATCGAATGCGTTCTTGTAGTCCTCAATATTTCCTCCTCTAAAGTGCTCTCATCAGTCAAGGGGATTATCTACTTGGGTTGTCTAAGTGGTGGAGAGCCTTATACTCTAGCTCCATGTCTTCCATGTGAGCTTCAAATCCTTCATGAGCCATCATCCTCTGCAACTCCACAAACTCCTCAATATCACGTTGCTTCACCAATTCCCTCTCTCGTGCTTCATTATAATTAAGTTGTCTTTCCTTTATCTACTTTTATGCCGCTTAGGTCCACCATCTATCACCACACCACGATCCTACCCCTACGCACATTCGTGGGTTTAGCTAGCCATAGGTAATGTCTCCAAACTTTACACCACCATCAAGAGCTTAATTTACACCACCATCAAGAGCTTAATTTCAAAAGGAATATTATGAATGTAAGATCGTTTGGGCTCGTGAAAAACTTAAACTCAACAACTTCCAGACAAGAATACATAGAAATAACATATTCCAAAGTATAATTGCACACAACACCGGCCTCTGCCATGATCTACAACATGCATCCAAGGTTCATTTACATCAAACAAATTCTAGTCATCTTCCTGCCTCCAAACCCTTGGTCTGTAACTCTAGCTCTTCTTTGATGCATATGCTGACAACCACTCGTACAACTCTATTGGAAAGAAAAAAAGAACCTCTCATAGAGATCATGATATAGATTATCTTCCACCCACTTACGTGCATTAAAATCAGGTCTAGAACCATATATTTGCACAAACCCAGATCTTGTCCATCGTCCACCCAACTTTCAATATCTGCAAGATTGATTCAATCGATACACCATCATCATGCAACATCATGGAAAACCATTTAAAAAGAGGTCCTAACAATGGAGCAGAACCAAAATTTAGTCTTGTTTTTCCACTTGAATGCCTAGGTGTGTTGGCACTTCACTCTAGATAGATCTGAACGCTCACCCAAAGTGCACGAAGCTACTAGGTCCCTCTTTTATATTGTCTTGTCAAGGTGTTAGCATGCATGTTCATATATCCGTTACCATATCAAATAACCAAGTGTTGAGCATAACAAGAATTAGATCACATCCATTGAGCATAATGAATCAAACCAAAACTAAGATCAGATTAACCATATAAATACCATGAGCAAATTCACCTATTTCCATAATCCATCCATAATTCTCCATTAATAAACATAAATATTACATATCATAAACTTAATAAATAATAGTGTCATGGGGCCATGTGTGTAGGTACATCTAGGAAGCATCACTCTAATACAACTTAGATTATCAAAACAATGTAACACATCTAATATATATGGGTGGGTACTTTCCCTTCACTTGCCCATGTATCTTAAAAAAGTCTGCATACTCAAACTAGTCATCTTATTTACAACTCGCATGGTTTTAAAAAAAGGCTAATAATAAATTAATCTATAATCAAACTCTATCTTAGTCTTATTATTAGTGCAAACTATGCATGACCTTTGCTCTTCCATTTTGTTCTCATAATAGCCTTTGCTTAGCCGCGAAGTATTTGTGTTCTTATCTTTGATTGATCATTCTTCGTATTTTTAGCCCATGTCATGCATGAATGGTTAAGTCTCAAACTTGTCTTCTGGGTGCGTCGATCTTAACTACCACTTCCACTCGCTGCGTGCCCCTATGCATGCCCCTTGATACTTAGGCAATCTCTACATCCCAACATGCCATATAGTTTTGTATTATCTCGATTTGTAGCCATAATTCCAAAGATGAAGCATCTTTAGGAAATTTCTAGTCCTCTCGCCACTCTAAACTCTCAAATCACATTTCAACTTTTGTAATCAGCTAAGTACACTTCTCTTATGTTTCAAGAAATGATTTATATCGTTATATCTTGTAATTTAATTTAGGAGTTGTATTTTGGTTTATGTGTTAATGTTTATTTATTAATTATAGTATACTGATATATACTACCCTTATGCCTTTAAATAAATAATAGACACTTTAAAACATCCCCCTATCTAATTTATTTATTTACGGTATAATCAGTATGTCACCAATGGTTTAAAGTTGAATCTGAAAAACATTAACATAAATGGAATTTTACAATAGGGGGCTAGTGGAGTGTAATGGAAACACATTTATTTTAATGCAAAAGCAATAAATGGGTGAACAAACCTAATAATAACAATAATCATTCAAGGTGAGGGCAAGCCAACAATGTTCAACAACATTGAAGGGCCCTTGGTCTCTTGGTGTGTAATGCCTCTACCATGGTTGATATCCTTGTTTGCGTTACAATGTGAAGCTACAAACGTTGATAGGTGATTCTTGTTCTAAGGAAGGTATACTCTTTAGAACTGATTGATCATGTTTGTTGTAGATGATATGTTTTATCTTCTAAATTGGATATAGTCATACTATGGCAATGTTGAATTGATATTGAATTGTTTCATGTACTCTTTATGCTGAGATTTGAAGTACATTCTATGTATCCAAGTGATAGGAAGTAAATTCAGTCTTATGGGACTATGTCGGTAAGTTACCTAAGTTGCAATATTAAACTTGTTCCTCAGTCTATTTCATTACTAATAAAGGAATAGTCATACCTTGGATCAATTACAGTGATCCAAGGCATGCCTATGATCGATATGTTGCTTTGATCATATTTGCTAAGTTAGGTTAACACATTCTTATTGCTGAGATACCTTCATACTCAAGCTTGAATAATAGGAGATCATTGGGGCATCCAGTAGCATCTAGAGGATGCATCCTTACTATGTGATCTATTTACCTTGATTTGATAAAGTTTTTATGAAGGTAATTTCATGTTGATTATGGTAAGGAACCTAACTAATCTAGATGCATTTGATTCATTTATATGATCCTTAACCTAAGCTAAGGTGAATGCACTTTGGAAGGATATTAATTCCTAAAACTATCCTAAGGGATTTGACATTAATCTACCCTAAGCTATGGTTGATTCATTTATATGGGGAACCTAACCCTAAACCTAACCTATGGACAACTAGAGATGGCACAATTAGATAAGGTCAGGTTAGAGAAGGGTGGTGGCGCCATTCCAAAGGGTACTTGGTTAATTTAATTGGAAATTAATGTTATTCTGCCATTCTTTTTGGTAGTGGCTCAGTCTATTTGGCATACATGTTAATTTTAATGGCTAAATTGGTTAGTGATGTGGTTTTTAACTAATAGTTGTTGCTAAGTTTAAATGGGCATATTACGGGTTTATTGGTGCTTTCTTACGAGTTGAGATGGTATTAATGGACTTCAACCATGAGCGAAAAACCACCTTGGAAACAACGAGATGGTTTGGTGGAAAAGTAAACGAGTTGGTTTCACTTTGCATTTCAAATTTTTGAGCTCAATGGCTCTGCATGTTGTTTTTCCATATTTCAAACTGATAGTTCGATTCTGTTGCATTTTTAAACTTGCCATTGCATGGAAAAAATAAGGGAAGGAATTTATTTTGGGTCTTTAAAAGAGATGGAAAATAAGATAATGGGTACT
This sequence comes from Taxus wallichiana var. yunnanensis, assembly GCA_018340775.1. Classification (NCBI taxonomy): domain Eukaryota; kingdom Viridiplantae; phylum Streptophyta; class Pinopsida; order Cupressales; family Taxaceae; genus Taxus; species Taxus wallichiana. The sequence continues at coordinate 917,294,285 of CM031240.1, read as the reverse complement.
CAGAGATTTTGGTTGAAAATTTTGAGGAGATTTTGTTGTGGAAACTTCACTGGAAATTTTGGAAGCTTGGAGGAAGAGTTTGAGAGTGCTACTAGGCATGATAGGCTCTAACTCATTATGATATTTTCTTTTTTTAACAATATCATGAAAAGAACTCTGCTCATTTTTGGAATTGCATTATGAGTTTAGGTTCTTATGGTTGTATTAATGTTTTACTTTTCTGGTTTTTGTCGTATAGAATGGTTCTATTTTTATAAATGACTATGCGAGTGTTTTTGTAAATGATATTGCAAGATTAATTGCTATTGGTTGCATATCTATGAATGCATGCAAACCCTTTTTATTTTTGTGGAAGTATTTGGTTAGGTAGAACCCACAAGTTGATAATGGTTGAAAGCAAAGGAAACTTGTAAAGCTAGGCATTATGCAATGTAATATTGAGTTGTTTTCAGAATATCTTCTTGTAGACTTTCATTTCAGATTTGATGACCTTTCTCTCTGTGAATCATGGTTCGATTCTTATCAAATCATGAAAAATGATTTAAACCCATTTTGGGGTGTTTTGAATATCTCCTTAAGGAAAGGGTGAAGAGTTATTGGTAAGTTTTATTAGCCTACTCCATGGTTTTGATTAACTTTTCTTGTTTATTTTAAAACCACCCTTTCAGGGTTGGTGTAAATCTTGATCAAACGTGGGTAGTGCTTTACTCTTGATCTTCTTTAAAATTCTGGGTTGTATGTCTTTGCCACTTAGGGGCTATACTCGGGTTTGAAGTTTAGAGTTTTTCTCTTTTTTGGCATCCTGTATCTTGTCGATTGTTACTTAACTTGATCTCACGAATGGGCTCCGTGTATGGGCATATGTTATCGACCATAACCAATTTCTTTATGGATTCTATCATTTCAAAGAGGAAATTGGTTTATGTTCTTTTATTTATTCTTTTTATTTAACGAACCTCCTTCTTGTATCGAACTAGGTTTGATATCTTCTTTGCCATTGGTTTCTCGATTTACTAACCTAAGACATAAATTGACAACTTGTTCTCGATTTCTTTTTTTTGTCATTGAGAGGAATGTTTGCGAACAAGTTAGTGGGTAACTTAATCCTGAGTATACCAGGTCAGAGAGCTCATATTTTGAAGATTGAGTGTATTGACTTAACCTTAATTATACTTATCTTATCGTCCTCCTCATAGGAGATGGGTCTTTTAGTTGATGACATCGATAACTACAAATAACCCTTTCTAGTACAATTGTCTTCCTTTTTAGTTTTATATTGAATTTGTCTTGACTATTTTTCGATCGATTACAATAGTTTTACTTCTTTTTGTTGCACTTGGTTTAGATGGAACCAACCCATTTGAATATTAGGAAAATTATAAAACCCTTTTTTGGAAAATTGGTTAGAAAACCTTGAAAGGAAATTAACTTGACTGATAAAATCAAGTTACATTTGATTGTTATATAGATATTGGTATATTGTTAATCCTTATCTTTACTCGACTCTGTTATTAATGATTATAAGTAGGCTATTATTGAATTTTATACCTTCCATGTATGGTCATAATTTGATCTTTGACTTGCATAGTGATTGAGTATTAAGCTTTTGGAAATGATTTACTTAGATAAGTAAATAAAAAAGAAAGGAAATAGTGTTAGGTTTCAATCATATAATCTATAACATTATATGATTGAAACCCTAACACACTTATGCTCCTGTTTTGATTTTTAGGGTAAAAGGTACTATGTTTGAATCATGAGACCTTGTTGTTCTATATTAAATGATACATCATTATGGTTATTTTTGTGTTCTTTCTTATGTGGACATTGTGGCCTTTTGGGCATGCTTTTATGAATTGTTCATTTTATGGAACTTAGAACAATTTCAGTAATTAATAGTATTCCTTTCACGAAATTGTTAGGTTAAAGCATGTTGTTTTAATGTTTTAGTTCTTATCATGCCTAGTTCTTGTGAACTGACACATGCTAACAATTGTGTTGATGGATTTCTTGAAAAGTGAAAGGACAAAGACTTATACAAAATTGCATTTGTTTTACTAATGTTGTTCATTTAATTCGGATACTTGAAAGTGTTAAAAGTTTTGAAATGATTTTGTTGAAGAACCATGAAGGCCTAGTGCCATTGCACTCTATAATTATTGAAAAATGATATCATTTTTTACTGAAATACTTATCATATATTTTTAGTTGTTGGAATAAATATAATTCTGCATTTGCCATATTGATTTATCGTATAATCGAATTTGAAGGATAGTTACATTTTCTATATACTCATGTTTTTTTTAATATGTAAAACTAAGTCAAAGTATATATGACTTATTAGATGACTTTGGATTAGGATTTGAATGGATAGGGAACTATTTAACTAAGTCCATTATACTAAAATTTATAATGGTAAACAATTTAAGTCATAATTCTGATATAGTTTACCTTATAGGTTGTGACTATAATGTATTAAAGGTATTACATGTTATATTTTATTCCTTATCTGAATTGAACTAAATAATGTTGGTTGAATTTATAGATAAAATAATATGTTCCAAAGTAGAAGAAAAAGGGAACTTTCTTGTACAATTAATAGGGACATAGTTTAAGATCCCTAATCTATGATCAATAATCTTATCTATAAAGTAAATTGATTTAAGATTTATTTAAATGTGAACCTAAACCTGGTCAATGGGAAAGGTGATAAAAATATGATATGTAAGGTGATTAAAATGATAAGGAAATCATTAAATTAATCTATTAAGTTATACAATCTGATTTGTACTATTAGATGAACACAATGAAGGAGATTAGATGATGTTCTCCTTACTTAATTCAGATTAAGTATTATGGTTAAGGACTAATGGATATTAAATAATTAATTCATTGGAATGAAAAACAGACACTGATCTACACACCTTTGATTAATGGGAGGGTGTCTTCTGGTCCTCTCTATAAGATCATTGTATCATACTTAGTTGGCCCTTAGGTATGTTACATAATGTTTGAACAAACTAATTAACAATATGAAAGTTAATAAAACTAATGAAATCGTTAAGTGTGCCAATTTAATTTAAGGAACTTAGTGTGTTATTGCAGTAGTATAGTTGATGTTACACAATACCCACTTAATGACGAAGGTCATTAGGTGTTTACTTTGAAGGAGCCACTATGCCTCAACATCCCACTTAGGTCCTCTAACTCAACTTGTCATAAAGTGGAATTCAGTTCATTGTTTTACTCTAAACTGAGATAGGCATATAACCATGTGTTATCATCAACTTATGTTGACCTAGGGTGAATAAACACACCCTGAATCGACGTAAGTCGATTCAAGTATGTCTATTTAGCCTTATTCATCACAAGTAGACTATCACACTCGCTTAAGTGAGTTGTCCTTATTTAGTGTGGAACATTGATCCGGAATTTGGTTATCAAGTGGGGTGAAGGACATAATCCTTTTGACGAGTATGTGGGGTGAAGGACATACATGACCTTAAATTTGGCCAAAGTATCACAAATTGTTGGTTACGTTGTCTTATGTCACCTGGTCTAAGGTTGTGATATTTCATATGGGTATCAATAATAGATAATTAGATAGGATTCTTAGACAATAACACTTGAATGACCTGTAAAGGGTAAAGGAACCAAAGTATACATTGTATACACAAGAACAAGTTAAACATGAGAGATCGGTTTAATACCAAGTCATGAAATGAGAGATCGAATCTTGTTATCCCAAATTCACCCCCAGTAAATTTGGTCAAAACAACTCCTGCACATAAGGAAATTATGAAGGAAACGACTCAGACTGCGAGCTCACATTCTAGGATGACAAACAAGGTTACAGGGAGACTCTACAATGGAATGGTTGGGCTTGCGAAGTTTAAATGACCCTGTGCGAGAAAAAAGAGAAGGTCAAACAAGCGCCGCATCTCCACATGTCTCAGGATGAAAGGGCAAATGGTCAAGTAGAGTCAAAAGGTGGAGCTTTGGGGCTGAGGGGGTTTTTGAGTTTTGTGTTTCGTGAAAAGGGGAAAAGATAAATTATGGACCCGCGAGCCCGATTTTTTCTCTAATCTGATTGTCATGTGTCCCATATCAAAGGGGACCCATTTTTCAAGTTGTTTTCCCACCCTCCTATACGGACTCGATACAAACTTTGAAGGGGCATATATTTTGACTCAGGGCTTGAAATATTACGAATCTGACACCGTTGGAAGCGTCTCGATGTCCTCTACACCATGAAAGGATTAAAAATCATTTTTCAGGCCCTAGTAGGTAAAAAATGAAGAAGATTCTTCCAGGCCATTAACGCAGAATCCAATCTCTTCAACTACTAGATCTGATTCGATTCAACTTGGGAAACCAAGTGACATATTGTGGGTGAATTTGCAGAAGGCATTGATATTCAGTGGTTGAGCTTTCAAAGTAGGATTCGATGCATATCTCGGGGTGGTTGAAGTAGGATTCAATTTTTTTCCCTCTTCTCTCTCTCTTATTCTTTCTATATATTGTAGCACTTATCATTTTGAAAAGGAGAGACATTTTAGGCAATAAAAACATGTTCTTGAACCCTTTGCATTGTTTTTTTGTTTCTCTGTGCATCTCCCTTCCATATTTGTCTTTACATGCATGTATTTCACATTTGCATGTGCGGGATATTGTGTTTCATGGAGAATTTGAAGATTTGGGCCGTGTCACTTCTATCTGACCTCCCTCATCTCCATTTTCTCTTTTTCTTTCTTCCTCAACAGAATATCTCATTCCCTTTTCTCGATGCTATCACCTCTATAGTGTAGGATTTCTTTATTTTCATGCTCTCTCTCTCCTTGGTCCCTTGGAATTTTAGATTAGGAGTAGATAGTCACATTTCCTTCCTTAGAAGTAGTTTAGTGCTAGGATTAGGAAGAGGAACCAACCTTCTCTGGAGGATCATTCCCATTTGCAAGTGTCACGGCATGGGAATGATCCAATGTTATGCAAATCACACCAAATGAGTCTGACTTAGAAAAGTAGATCCATAACTCATTTGGGGGTGATGTGATTTCACACTAAAAGGTACCACACCGAGTCATTATAGCTACATATGGTTTTTCTATTATGTGATGGATTAGCAAAGGAATGTGTATTCTAAATTATGTGAATTTAGAATAGTGAACATTATGATTTTAAAAATCCCCTATTTTCTAAGGTCTTAAATGAGGATGTTACATTTTGGTATCATAGATGAAGGTTGCATCTCTTGGACCTATTTGAGTCTATATCTAATTAAAATTTAATTCTTATTAATAGAAAATGGTTAGAACAAGGGGAGGTGCTGCAAGTAATCCACCTCCGATTGGCGAGGTAGCTACAACACAAAAAATGGATGAAATGCTTGTGGCCTGTTGGACACAAGAGATCGTCTTGTTTTACTTGAACAACAAGTAATGGGAAATGAAGAGGAGGAAGATGATGTTGATAATAAAAATCAACCACCTCTTGTAAATAATGTTAATGATGAAAATCTTAGTGGAGATAACAACAATAATGTAGCAAATAACAATGTTACAAATTTAAATAATAATGCTGCAAATGTAGATGTAAATGCACCTAATCAGCTTGAAAATAAAAAGGCAAGATTGGCAATTGAACTTACTAATGATATAAAAGGATAAGTCCACCAAATTTTGATGGCACTATATTGGGAGATGGGGCTAAGAACTAGCTCAATGAAATGGAGAAGTACTTTGTAATAAGGAATTTCTCAGAGAAACCAAAGAAGTATGCGAGCTTATCATCTTTCCCATGAAGCATCATCATAGTGGGACAGCCACAAGGTTGAACTAAATGTTGATGAGGCTAGCATTACTTGGGATCAATTTAAGGGCTATTTCAAGCAACACTAGTTGCCACAGCTCTACTATGATCAAAAGATGTCAGAGTTTCAAACTTAGTTCAAGGAAAACTGACTATAACTGAATATTGGGAGAAGTTCACCAAACTTCTCAAGTATGTACCACAGTACCAAATTGATGAGAAGTTCATAATACACAAGTTTATTATGGGGTTGAATATTTTCATTGGTGGAGAGGTAGATGTACACATCCCAACCACCATGGAAGGAGTTGTAGAAAAGGCCATAAGGCAAGAGTGAAAATTGAAGGCAATTTCATGCATAAGGAGGAGAATCAAAAGAAAATCTCCAACTCTTCTTCATCACTTTCACCCAAGAATGTGGCATGGAAAAATTTGGCACTAAAAATAGGTTTATGGTTGATAACAGTAAGAAAACAACAACAAATAAACTTGCTGCAAATAACAGAAATAATTTTGCAACGAAAAATAGCAATGGATAGAAAAACTTAAGGAGGTCAAAACAACAATTTCAAGGATGAAAATAAGTTTGAACCAAAAGGGGACCTGTAGGGGGCTGTTATAGCTATGGAAAGGATCATTACATAAATCAGTTCCCTCTAAAGAAAAATGACAACAACCAACAACACAAGATACATGTTGTAGTAGTTGATAAGCAAGCTACTCCAATAGAGGTGCTAGGTAAACTATTCGGTATACTTGTAACCATACTTTTTGATATTGTTGCTACAAAATGTTTCATTTCTAATAAATTAGTTGTAAAATTAAAAATAAAATCTAGAATAATGGAAAAATCATGGACTATTCATTATGGTAATAATGTTGTCCATACTGTTAGTAAATGTCTTTTTGGTGCAATCCTAGAATTACCAAGTTTTACTACAGAAGTAGACATGTATGTTGTTCCTTTAGGGTCATATGATGTCATAATTGGTGTAAATTGGCTTGCTGATCATAAAGCAAAAGTAGATTGTTTTGAAAAACACATTTGATGCTTCGATGGTTTCGAAAAACAACAAACATACAAGGAATAAAAAGAGACATTACGCTTAGGAAACTATCAATTTGTGCAACTTAAGAATGCCAAAAATAAAGGTTGCATGTTATATGTAGTAAAAATATTTGAAACAACAGAAGAAAATGATGATTTTATGGAAAAATACTCGTTGTTACAAGAGTATAGTGATGTATTTTCGGAAGAACTACCTAGTCTTTCTGCCAAAACAAGAATTTGAATTCATAATACAAATCAAACCTGGAATTGAACCTATTTCCAAGGAACCTTACCGCATGACAACAACTGAATTAGTGGAACTTAAGGCACAATTACAAGAACTTTTGTCTAAGGGTTTGATAAGACCGAGTGTCTCACCTTGGGGAGCATCGGTAATATTTGTTAAGAAGAAGGATGGAACACTTAGACTTTGCATTGATTATCGAATGTTAAACAAAGAAACAATCAAAAATGATATCCTCTTCCTAGGATTGATGATTTATTTGATCAGATGTGTGGTGCATCAGTTTATTCAAAGATAGATCTACGATCTAGGTATCATCAATTGAGAATCAAAGATGATGACATTCACAAAACAACTTTTAGAACAAGGTATGGACATTATGAATTCATTGTTTTACCTTTTGGTTTAACAAATGCACCTGCAACTTTCATGAATTTGATGAATAATATCTTTCAAGAATACTTGGACAAGTTTGTGCTTGTATTCTTGGACGATATTCTTATCTATTCTAAGAGCATAGAGGAACACAATGAGCATTTAAGGATTGTACTTGAGATTTTAAGAAAGAGAAAATTGTATGGTAAATTGTCAAAATGTTCCTTTTACAAAATTGAAGTACATTATTTGGGACATGTTATAAATATACAAACTAGAGAGTATGTGTGCGTGACCTATAGCCAAATCATACATCATGACAAGATGATCGAAAAGAGTGATGGTGTGGCCTAAAGCATATATCACTATAAGATGAATAGAGGAAGTGGTGATGTATCCTACAACGTATACCACTCTAAGATCGAGGAATAGGTGATCATATAGCCTATAACATATATCACTAACCAAGTAATGTCACATGATAGAAGGTCGAATGATGAACGTGTAAGTATGATAAGGTCCATTTGATTTGTAAACCCTCGGCATTCGAGTATGGACCGAGGAACTAAAGTGCGTCATAGGGTAGTGAGTGTAGCACGTAGAAGAAGATGTAGGATGTGTGATGATAAAATATGACCATATGATGAGCAAAGTGTGTGAATATGTGATGTATAGAATGTAATGTTAAATGTGTATATAGACTAATATTGTGAAACTATGCACTATGTATAATGCAAGTGTTATAGACAATAGTAGTGTGACACATGTATGATTAAGACTAATATGATGTATGATGTGTAGATGCACAAATGTTGAAATGATGTAGACTAAATGTAGAATGTATGATGTAAGATGCATGATGTGTGAATAGAAAGCGGTGTGTAGTAACTATTGTGTAATGTGTGGGGTTCATGTGTAGTATGCCCTCAACAATCAAGTGTGAACCGAAGTACAAGAGTGTTTCATAGGATAATGGTCGATGTTAAAATGTAGATGAATATGACTATGTTATGAAATGGATGTGTGATAATGCGTAAATGAGAGATGTGTGGATGTTAAGATGGGGGTATGTGTGAATGTTATGCCCCCAAGTATGCAAGCGATGGAAGTCTAGTCAAAAGAAACTAATTGGATCAATGTAAGGAGTAGTTTCCTTAACAAAAGTGATGGGACGTTGAGGTGATAAAATAGTATGACCATCAAATGGTTAATTTTCATAGTAAGCTCCATTCAGGTCTTAGTCATCAACATAGGTATGGCCAATAACAGATGGAAAAATTACAAGTTTAACTATAGGAGGTGATTTTTGAGCATGACCTTGTGACGTCGCAGATACCTTTAATGAAGGAGGAATGAGATCAACCTTAGGAGGAGTTTACACAATTGGAATTAGTGATGTTGTGGATGACTTAAGAGAATGAGGTGTTGAACCCAGGTAGGCTAAAGGAAGTTGTGATGTTGACTTTGTGATACCATGGGTGGTTGCTTAGGCGGATCTTGACTTTCCTTATGAGACAAATCAGATTTAAGAACCCATTGAGTTGTAACAAGTGGAGAGGATATGGTAACATAATGTTGTGCGGTGAATGAAATGAAACCTTGATACTCAAGATGTTTGATTCTTCGTTGTAAAAGCATAGCAATCGTTTTATTATGTCCATTGATTCATGATAATTATAATATGGACGACCTTGATATTTTGTTAGTCAATAAGAAGGATAATAATGAGTAGATGATAAGTTTGATTAATTGATGAGTTATAAGTTTCGAAGGATATCTTATTTCTAAGAATTGATTTCAAACTTGATAGGTGTGGGGCGCGGCAAGATTTGAGATTCACTAACATGAGCACATGTAGAAGACACAATGAAGATGAGATGTAGAAGGAGAAAAAACATGTGCTTAAGAAGCGTCCTTAAACTGTTGGATTTCATATTTAAGAGATGTGATCATGGATTCCATAGCCTTAAACTTGTCTTGAAATAAAGAATGTAAATCTTGAATTGATTCCAATATGGGTTGATTAGATGGAGGATCACTAGGGTCATCAAATAGATGAGCGAATATAGGACTTATTTTGTGTGGTGGCGTATTGTCATCAAGATACATGGTGTCTAGGGATTTTTGTAAAACATCCGTCAATTGGGATATCTCTTAAGTAAATCAGATAAAGAAACTTGAGCAACTTTGGGAGCCATGATAGAGGAAAAATGAGGATCCTAAGCGTGAAAGCGGTTGGGTTCACTAAAATGATTAAATTAAAATGGAATATGGATGCCTAATTTAGTTTAATCTAGATGCTATACAAAGTAGTAAATAATAGCTAAATAAATAAAGTAAATTACCCAAGCAACTACGGAATTAGAAATGTAAAACCCTAATATGCAAAGAAAGGTTGGAAGGAGCTTATTTGATTACGTGAAACTTCCCGGATTGTGTCGCAAAGATGGCTAGAGAAACATGATGAGGAAATGACTGTGTCAAGGTCCTAAAAAGTGTAGATTTGAGCAATCGAGTGGATTGGGGTGCACAGGGAGAGGATCATGGCACCTTTGGGTGCCTTGGTCTAAGTTCTAGGAATCCTGAGTGCATGCAAAAAGGTCCATAAACCAAATTTTTATGGCTGCAAGATGATGCAAAGCCTTCACTTCCTATGTATTTCTTTGCACCGCGTCGAATGTCGTTGGTAATCAATGATGAATAGAAGACTTGTAAAACCTAAAAACAAACATCAAACCCTAAAAAATAAAAATGCAAATGAAGGGGTCAGATTTTCCTCAGTGGCCACAATGGTGGACTTAATAATTGAGTGTTGCTTGTGACCGCCCTTCGAGACCTAACTGTATTTCTAGTGTGTGTGTGTGATAATTGTGCCTCTGGTGCTCTTGTGTCAGTCACATTTTGTAAAGTATCGAGCTATAACTAGATGTAGAAATGTAGTAAAGGTGGATGGAATAGAATAAACTTCCCTCCTATGTAGTGTGATGTAGATGAACTAGCCTTATCCCTTGTGATGGAGCTAGATGGATGCAAATGGATCCTTTGATGGATGTAACCTTAGGTGGTGATAGTAGTGACTAGTGCTTGGTCCCTCATTATGGTCTCATAACTTTATATTTATATGGTTCTCTTGATCTAATTTCATAATTAACCCCAAAGAGGCCGACCACCAAAAATATAGAATGCTCAAATGGATAGAAAGTGCCCAAAAGATGGAGATAAAGTGGAAAAAGGATCGGGCACCCCGACTAGGACCATGGCACCTGTGGGCACCCCAGTACTAGCATGGGCGCCCAAGTCATGGCTAAAATGACGTAAAATTACAAAAATAGACTGGGCATGTATGTGTAAGAGGTCGGTAGTGATGATGAAAAAAGCAAAGTAAAATGGCCAAAAGACGAGGGTTAATTAGTATTTTCTTCACTCAAAAACATATGAATAGTAGTATGAGACCGGGACTAAAAATACCCAAAGTGCATGGTTTTGTTTCTACAACTTCTAGATCCACCTTGGTTGTTAGGCGATTGCGAGGGACATAAAGAGGGAAGTCCTTGATCTTGTGCTCGAGGCTTGGCATTGGAAGCAAGTGTTAAGCAGATTGATATATAAGATATGATAGGAATAATGAATATTTCCCGAATTTCCACAAACTCTTTCGATTCTTGGGAGATATCCACTTCGACATAAACACGCTTCTCCAAACGAGCGTTGACAAACCACCCACCTAATAGAAGAGGAAATTTGATGCAAAAAATGAATGTAGGGTAAGGGGAGGCCATGAAATTCCACCCAAACTGGCACTTTAAGTGCAACATAATCAGAAACCACAAAGTCTTTGGTCCATGGAGAAAGGACCAAAAAAGAGTTGCGAACATACAAAGTTAAACAGTTAGAGAATCAAATAAAAGAAAAATACTTTGGTCATGTTCTATACGCTCTCGCGTTGGATGCTATGGGTGGCCCAGTCGAGTTAACCTAATATTTGAGCATGCTTTTAGAGGGGATGCGACCCAAAAAATACCCAATGAGAATGATTTTTTCTAACCATTTGCATATAGTATTAAACTTAGGAATAGGTAAAACAACATCAGGGGGAGATGCATTACCTTGTGGAAGACCTTCGGGATGAACTTCCAAGGGCATTTCGATGGCGGTGCCATTGTTAAAAGCTTCACTAATCAAGCGGGCTTGAATTGGAAGAGCTCATTATATAGAGGCACCTGAGGGAAAGAAACCACGAAAAATATTGATAGAAACATTATCCCGCATTGCCCAAAGAGGCCACGAGAATGACAAGCGTGCGCGAGAGAAACCGTAGCAGCAAAGCAAACTCCAGGTATTTCTCGACCCTAAAAATTTGACTTGGGTTAGGTTGTCTTTTCATGTATCTAAAGAAACATCAATAATAAAAACAAGCTTTTTCTTAGTTATAATGTCATTTATGATGCCAAATGTCATGTTTTAAATATTTGTTTAAATAAAATAAAAAATTATGTAGTTGAATAAAGCCTTAAAACAATTGTAATGTAATCAATAAATACAAAAGACAAATAATTTATTATATAAAATAATATTATAAATTCATATATTTAACATTTACTGATTTTTCCCTAAAATATGATTAGTTTAAAGTTGTTGAATTAATAAAATATGTTAAAAAGGTTGTGAAAAGTATATTAACCTCTCAAAAACTTGGGACTAATAAATCATACAAAAGAACACATAAGAACCTAACCTCTACTAAGAAGCAATAAATGCATAGATGAAGCCAAGGGTAAATGTGACAAATCACCTATGCTTGTTAACTAATTTTTGGAGGATGGTAATTTTTAATATTGCCCTTCAAAAATACAAAACAATGTTATTTATAACAACTATTATATATTTATTTAATTGTTTTAAAGATTATTTATAAATATTTTTATAATTTACATATATATAATGACATTCAAACACCTATGCCTCTCAAACATTTTTGGATCACAATAAATTTTTAATAATACCTTTCAAAAATACAAAACAATGTTATTTATAACAACTATTCTATATTTATTTAATTATTTTAAATATATATTTTTATAATTTACATATAAATATATATATATATATATATATATATATAATATATATGGATAAATTTGAAATATGCAAATCACATGTGACGGTTATTGCAAATATTTATAAGTATATTACAACTAAAATCACAAAAAAATCAACCTTCAACATCAAGATGTTGAAACAATCATGAAAATCATTGCTTGCATACTTGATGAATTTATTCACAAAATTGGCATCACTTGTGGCATTCTCGTGGTGGCGTGATTGGAATTGGCCTTCATTACTTCGCTTCATCACTACAAACCCCACTTGGGTTACTCTTTTCTCACCCTATAGTTGGTGTCTGTTGACTCTCTTAATCATCATTGCAATATTGCCTCTCGGGCTTCGTTTGGAAACATCAATTCTAAAGGGTTTGGACATATTTTATTGAGCCCAAAAACCTCACTTTTTTGGGTGTGTGCTACACCAAGGGCTCCCCACAAGGGATTGACTTCACATGTGGGCATTAACCTCACTTTCCCGGTATGTTGCCAACCTAAGACTATCAAGCACATTTATTGGTTATGCCCTCATGTGCAATCGGTTTAACGATGGATATATCCCCTTTTCAACCCTTCTCTCCAAATTTATTTACCTGGAAGATGGTTCTTTTGGGGCACTCGGCCCTACTTCCTACAATTTACAACAAATTTTGGCACATATTCAGAATTGATATTCTATTTCATCTTTGGAAAGACATAAATAATGTCATTTTTAATAATGTTCATATGGATAGAATTTTCTTTGTTACTAATAAAGTGGTTATTCTCTCCATTGTGATGCTCTATATTCGAGAAATAGGTGGAGAAAGTTTAGGTGGAAGTCAAGCGCTTCCAAAGACCTTCTCGACCACTGGCCGCCACTCCCTATGCATCCAAATCGGGTTCCTCTTGATGCTCTTGCTCATCATCACTCACCACCTTGACTACGCCACTCTCCTTCTCCTCCATAGGGCCAAGGATTTCATAGATGACACTCCCAGAGCTGAAAAATCCCCTATCCTCACAAAAATGGTCCCCTCACTCTCTACCCCCTTCCCCTACCCACGGCGGGGTTTTTGGTCGCCTTGATGATTCTAGTGGAGAAGTATGGAATGCCCCCAACGGGGCAAGTTTCCATAGATGTCCCTTGTCGTTTCTCCCTCTCGGTCGTCTTCTAAAAATCCAGTAGTAGAAACAAAAAAAAAGGATAAATTGGATGAGATCCCATCCCGACTTGACTCACCCTGGTTCCAATCAGGGTGAAAAGTTTGACAACCCACCGTCTCTTCCCCACCACCATATTTTTCGTTCTTACCTAGTTTTCTAGTTCCTTGTTTTCCTCACTCTTTTTTATTGATGGACATACTTTTATTATGTTGTTGATGTAATTGGCCTCCTTCTTGAGTCTTAGTTCGCTCGATGTGATTGGCATTTTGGGGTCGATTGTTTCCACCTAGATTTTGTATGATCAACATTGTATATTTCATGTTTATATTAATAAAAGTGCACTTTTAAATTAAAAAATCACAAAAAATGTGTAAATGACCATCAAATTTAACCTCAAGATGAAACAAATCCCGTGTACAATATTAGGGTATCTACATGTTCAAGGAAAATTTAAGGAAATTTATTCCCAACACACACAAAAGGGAGAAACTCATTTTGTAAATAAAGCTTGAAGTTTGTATTATAAAAATTCATTTACGGAAATCGAGAGTAGAGAGAGTGTCTAGTGTTGTCTGTTGTTGATGACCCATTCTAGAAGAGATCTAGTGTTGGTGCTGAATGAATAAAATAAGTCCAATGACTAAAATAGAGGAGATAAGAATTGTTGCGAAGATATCCATCGAGGTAGAGTTTATAGGAGGATTTTTACATCAAAATCGGGATATCCGGGTGTGGGATTTATGTAGGATATGATAGCAAAACAACAAGAAGAACAGTTGAGTAATGAACATCAAAAAAAAAAATGACTCGACGGGGTTCAAATGTGAGTAGGTTTAGGTGTCAAAAATCCTCGTCACCCGTCCCACGGACATCATTCATAAGGTATGCACTTTCCATCTCTTTTCTCTGTCACATTTCTAGTTATTTAATTCAGCGGTGGGTCCCAAATTAGAGCATAAAAAATGGTAGGGGTCCCACTATAGTGCTACAATAATAATGGGTCCTAACGTAGATGGGTCCTCAGCCCACACTTAAAGGGGAAGTGGGGCACAAATAGGATAGGAGATAATTTTTGTGTTCAAATGTTGGCAATAGGAAATAAGGTTTGTGGGTGTTGAGGGAACAAACAACTTGGGAAAAATTGTACTAATAGAAAAAAGTGGGAAATAAGTGTGGGTAAATGCAAAACAATATTGAGGTATAATAAACCGTAGACTTTCATGTATTAAATGGGGATTTCATAAAAGACACCAAGATCGAAAGATGAAAACTAATCCACTCAAAAAAATGTCAAAACATCAAATTAAAAGTGGAGCACACAAATGGGGGCACATGACTATAAGGATGTAGAGGGGTGGACTAATTATACAACCCTATTTCTACTCCTCTTACTTGGTCATTTGAGTTATATGTGCAAGAGAAGTTGAATGTGAAAAGAATAATGGAATGAAAAGAAGTATAAAAGCATAAAAGCAAGAAAACTTGCAAGATCCAAGAGAGTATAACAATAAACCAAACTCTCATAGAAGACAAAAAAATTTAAATGAGCAAGTGTCGATGCTTCAAGAGGCCTTACAAATAGGAAAGCATGAATGGCAAAAAATGAAAAATGATAATGAAAGGGTGAAAACAACTTGGCAAGACATGTTAGCATCGACAAAATCGGGTATGTGTGTAACAAAATTAAAAACAATAGAAGTAATAACTTAGAAATAGCAAGGAAAAAACTCTCATGGATTTATGGTTGAGGAATGTGCTAAAAATAAATGAAAATGAAGCCAAGTCATGGTCTTGAGTTGTTAAGGGAACATTGAATATAGACAACGAGATAGGTTCAAATTTAGGAAGAATGTAAGAAAGCAAACATAGAGAAAGGCGGGAGAGGATAAAAAATATAATTATCAAAGGGGTAAAAGAGTATGGAAAAATTAAAATAGATTCATTTTGACAAGTGAATTTTTAAGAGACATTCAATGATAGCGAGGAGTCGATCATGCAAGCAAGGAATTGGAAAGGTAGATGAAGAAAGGTATAAACCTATCAAAGTTATCACAAGGAGATTAGAATACAAGTACCAATTTCGAGTAAGAAGGGACTCTTGAGGGGTTCAAATTTATTTTTAGATGATGATTTAACTTCAATACAATTGGAGGCTAGAAGGAAATAATTAACTAAAGTAAAAGCAACAAGAGACGAAGGTAAAAGAGCATGGTTATACAATGAAAAGTTGTTATTAACAAGATAATGTCACAATATTCTTCACAGCGATGCCAACAGGAGAACAACGAAGTTGATGTCAATGAGGAATGAGTTAGGCCAATCATGGATGCAATGATGTGAGGGTCATGCTTCGAGTTCTCAAAACTAAATTAAATAGGAATCAAGGCCATCCCAAGTATTGTTAAAACTTGCATGTTGAAATTCTATAGGTTGTCCTTGGAGAAGGAGACCTAGGTTAGGGCCTGTAGTAGAAGGGAGAGATATCATTTACCTCATGAAAACTCATGAACATGATGGTTACAAGACTCCTTCTTTTGCAGGTTATAGGAAGTTTGCGAGCTTAGAATGAGGTAGCTTGCAACGAGAAAGGTTTTGGAGGTATAATGGTTTTAGTTAGAGAAGTGGAGGGTAGAAAGATTCATCCGTAAGAGAGGACAAAAAAAAAAAAAAAGTTCATTTGGTTCAAAATATCAGAAAATGGGAGTAACATTAGAATAGCATCTTGTTACTTTGCACCTCAAGTCTCAAAAACATACAAAAAATGTGGGCTGGATGGGAAAGATCCTTATGCATATCTAAAGAAATATATTTCAAAGTTTTTCCCGACAAGGGTAAGTTCTTATTTTAGGTGATTTCAATGCGAGGACTGAAAATGAGCAAGCTAACACTTAGAGTGGTAAGGAGAACCATAATCCGTTATGGCTCATGGAAGAAGATAATCAATATTGGGAAAGATGGTCAGAAGTAGTAGGGAAATTAATCATTTTGGAAATGAATTATTAACTCTTTGTGGCATGTTTAATTTGATTATCTGTAATGACATGAAAAGATGGCACAAACACTGAAATTTTACTTGTAGATTATGCAATTTGCTTGCAAATTTTAATCGACATGATAAGAGAAGTGGAGGTTGATGATTCTATAAAGGGCCTAAATTTGGATCATAATATAATTTCCATAGTGGTATCTTAGACGAGCAAGAATCAACTCACAAGGAAATAAAAATCACAACAACATCTCTTAGAAAAAGGAAGGATGCTTGTAACATAAGAAAATAGTGATATCTTCAAAGTGGTGTTGAGCCACTTAATACAAGAGGTAAAACAAGATCACATGGCCTTAAAAGTTATTATCTAACAAACATAATTAAGAGGGCCCTTACAAGTTGCAAAAGAACAAAAACTAAAAAGAAGCAAACAAATTATTTTCCACTAAATAGACATTTTGATGAGGAATGTAAAGCGAAAAGGAGAACTATTAAATAAACATGAGGAGAGAATTCGAACACAAAGTTGTACAAACAAATCATAAAGAAAAAAGGCTAGTTCATGACCATAAGGAGGGAAGAGCTTACATACTTAGGGAAACATAACCCAAAAGTATTTTGGAAGGAACTTGAACTAACCAAAAACATATAAAAACAACAATATCACACCAATCAATGGTTTGATTTTTCAAAACAACTTTATGAGCAAAAGAAGTTGAAGGCCCCCTTTGGTCAACACGACAACAAAGATTTTTATTGTGCGAAGTTGAAGAGGGTATTATGAAATTAGCGGTTGGAAAATCCAATTACTTTAATGAGTTTCATGCAAAATATTTAAAATGGGGGAAATAATTTCTTGCTATGATACAAACTTAGGATTTTAGGATTAAAGAATATAATAACAATTGTACTAGATGTAAACAGTAAAATTATCTCTAAAAAGAGATGTATATTGCTCAAAAGATTGTGATTACAATAGTTATCTCTACAAGGAGATGTGTGTCTTTCCCTTGCAGGTTACATATACTTATATACTAATTTTATGTATATGGAGAGACATCTACAATAATGTGGAAGGTCACCAATATTGAGGGAGACGAGGTGGTTCACATTCTGTGAATTACATATGCAAAAATTTATTGAAATTACTATTTTTAGACAATACTACAAAAATTACATTTTAAGACCTTTAAAAGTAGATTTTGGGGGTCAAAATTTATTGAACAAATTTCAGCACCCTTTCACCTTATTCTACATGTTCTAATATTTCCAACCCATTTTTAATGGATTTAATCGAAGCTACGGTGTAAAATTTATGACTCTCGGAAGTTGTCCCACTAGAATTGTTACATGGGTTGTTGTCTGATCATTCCTCCCTCCTTCAGAAGTAATGGTCCCCATTGCACCAAGGGGTCCCATCAAGTGTGGAAATTGTTTCTTTATCTAGTACACGGTGAGCCACTCACCTTGATGATTGAGATTTCCTTTCTTGATCACCCGATAGAGATGAATAGGACATCCTCTGGTGGTCTTTGTCCAAGTGTCCACAATTTGATCTTCTTCAATTAGAGAAAATATTTCTGGGTTGAGTTCGATATGTCCAACTATTATGCTATGACTGAGGTATCCAAAAGAGGTGGGTGATATGGCTTGAGGAGGTCCACATTGAAGATAGGATGCAGACCAAGGTAGGGTGGAAGATTCAACTCGAAAGCATTTTCACTTACTTGTTTGGTGAGAGTGTAAGGAACATACCATGAAGGTCATATTTTCCTATGTCGGCATGTAATCCTTTCCTTCTGAAGTCACAACTAGACCTTATCACCAACCTTGAAATGATGTGGAACCCTATGTTAATCATGGTGTTGTTTATAATTTTCAGTCATCTTCTGTAAGATATCGTGGACCTGCTGCTGAGTATATTGAATTTGTTTAACAAACCTTTTTACTTTTTCTTCTTCAGTTTTTCCATGAGGTGTGTATTCCATTGTATGCACCGAAATGCATACATCAATGGGTGTCATGGGCTGGAAACCATAACAAAATTTAAATGGGTTGTGCTTGGTAGATTTGTGCAAGATCCAATTGTATCCATGTTGTATGTAAGGTAGGGCCTCATCCCATGTACGTGGGTGTTTGGAGTGATACATATGAAGTATGTGGACAATCGACGCTTCACCACCTCACCTCCTCTGTCTGACGGGTTGTGGGTGGAAGGATGTAAACCTCATCAACTTAGTAGTCATCATTCCCCATAGGGTGGACCAAGAGATGCTCAAGAACTTGTTGTCCTTATCATAAACAATAGACTTGGGAAGCCCAAAGGTGATCCATACATGACTAAATTAGATTTTAATAGTTTCTTCAAAAAAAATTTCTTACAAGCAATCATTTAGAAATTTTAGAAAATTGATCAACATTTCCATGTTTCAAGTTGGCAAACCCGAGAGAAAGTCCATTGAGATGGAAGCCCAAGGCTTTGTTAGTTCGGAAATGGTGTATACAATCCTTATTTCGTATTATCTGGTTTGGAAATCGTGCAAGGGTGCGATAATTGATGTGCTTAACCACATCATTCCATGAGATGGGCCAGAAAAGTGCTTTTGGAGTATTCTAGTGTTTTTTCCACCCCAAAGTGCCCATCTGTCCTAAAATGTGCCTCCCTTATCATCTTCTGTTGTTCAATAACTAGAATATTAATGTGCCCCATGTGGCGAGGGAGATTATCTTGTAGATAGAAATCAAGGACATGCTTGCCTCGAGAGCCCGATATGTATTTGAAAAGTCGGGATCTGTCACATACAAAGTACACCAACTAGAATTCTCATGTCCACAGAGGTAAGGATAGTTATGAGGATTGTAATTGGAGGGAAGCTCGAGCAATCATTGTTAAATTGACACTTCCCTTCTTATGATTTATTATTAGGTGGAAATGTTGTAGGTATGTCACTTGCTTTTGGTTTCTCTCATTCCTTAGATTGTTTTGCATCCGAAGGAACTCTAGTGGCCTATGGTCCGTGTGGATGATTGTCTCCTTCCCTAGAATGTAGTGTTTCCATTTCTTACGAGGATTGGAAGATGTCATAGAGCTCCTAATCATATGTTGGGTACTTCCCGATTGTCTCATTAAATGTTTAACTATGATATGTAACAAGATGGCCATGTTACATGATAACAACTCCCATGGGATACTCAGATGCATTTGTCATTAATTTGAAAGGTTGATATAGGACAGGTAAGGAGTTTATAGAGGCCGAGTATAATATCCCTTTCAAATTTTTGAATGTTATTTATGGCACCTCCCCCCATCAGAATGTATCCTTATTTCCTCCTTTAGCCACTTGGTTCAATGGCAAAGAAATGTATGAAAATCCCAAGAAAAATTGGTGATAGAAATTAGCAAGACCTAAAGAAGCTACGGAGTTCTATAATAGTCTTTGAGTAGGCCATTTATCAATAACCTAGATCTTCTCTGGGTCAACATAGACTCCTTCATCCACAACATATCCTAGGTCTTGAAACTTCCTCGTCCCAAATGTGCATTTTTCTCGGATTTTCATGCTACCCGTGCTTTGAAGGGTTTGAATTACTTTTCTAACATGTTGCAGATGTTACTCCCATGTATGACTATAGATAATTATATCATCTAAGTAGACAACCATATAGGAATTGGTGTAAGGCCGCAAGATGTCATCCATCATACTCATGAATGTCACATGAGCATTAGTTAATCCAAAAGGCATGACTAAACATTCGAATTGACCTTCCCAAGACTTAAATGCGATCGTCCAAACATTTATGGACTCAATGGGAATCTGGTGATAGCTAGACTTGAGATCAATTTTGGTGAAGAATTTTGCACTACAAAGTTGGTCCAAAGCAAATCATCGATCCTTGAAAGGGGATAGCGATTCTTCACAATAATTTTGTTCAAGGCACGATAGTTAATGCAATGTATACATGTTCCATCTTTCTTTGGTGCCAAGGCAATTGGGCTTCCACGGGGTGAATAGATTAGCCTAATGTTTCCCTTTTGAATCAACTCTTGGAGTTGCTTCTTGATCTCATCATTTTCAAGGAATAACCTACGATAAACAAGGTTGTTATAGCTAAAGGAGAGCCCGAGACCAAAACAATAACATGTTTTACCTCACACCGAAGGGGTACCCACAGTGGGTGACTGGAATAGATCATCATACTCAACTATGATTTGGTCCATCTGCTTCTTTTATTGCACTAAATGCGTGGTCAAGGTGGCGCAACAAATTTCTTGGTGGTTTTTGGTATGGTCATCAAGATGATAAATTGCTTTGTTTTTTATTTAATCTAGATAGAATTAAATCTTTGTTTCGAGTAACTACTCAGTAATGAATGATATTTTTATAATTATGTACAGTATGCACAAGCAATAAGTATTTAATAATGTAAAAATCTAAGCCGATGAGAGAGATGAGAACTTAGGCGATTTCATACAACACGGGAGTGATCGTGATTGTGTGTCTGCTTTGAAGTAGGATGGAAACAATATCGACAAATCTCATTAATGGTTTAAGAAATTAGAAATGTGCCAAACAAGAGCACCTAGAGGAGGAAAGGAGTGGCCTGGTCTTTAGTGAATGGTCTTGCACCTATGTTTGTTCAGATGCTCAGGTTCTATCATTTTCTGGGTCAGAAGTTCTTTTCTCCAATATTTGTTTTGTCACTCTAACTTCACTGTTAGGATTCTAATCGAACTTGTAACCTACAAAATAGATAACTAGTTGCACATGCCCACAAGCCAAATCAAATCTAATAAAAAAGATGTAAAATGTGGAGTTGGACTGACCCCAACAGTCACCCAAAGAGAGAACTTACGATCGAGTGTTTCACTACATCTCAAAATCCATTTAGTTCTTTTTGTACATACATGTGTATCCATGTCTCGTGCCCTAGGATTCCCTTGTGCAAGTTGCATGATGATAACATGTTAGATCTAGATTGCCCCAAGTATGAAAAAATGTGTGTAGTGGAATAGAATGAACTCCCCTCCTATGTTTTGTATGCAAATAGATGTAGCCCTTATCCCTTGTATGGATGTGCTCAATGTATGCCTTATAATGCTCTTGTAGTTTTGTGTAAGATTAGTTGATGATAAATAATGCTTATGATGCTTGACCCTTTGTTTGAGAGAAGTAACTAAGTATATATATGATTCCCTTATTTGAATTTCATAATTGACAAGGGGAAGGCTGACCCAAAGTATAAAAAGGTGACTAAGAGGTGAAAAGGACATAAAATATTATGAAGAAGAAAGAGAGGGACATGCGCACTAGGAACTTCGTTTTAGTTGGGCGCTAGTGTTCGAGGCCATCAAACGGTAAATGAGTTAAGTGCATGAAGATTTGTAAGATGTGTAAAGCCAAAAAGATGCTCAAAAACAATAAAGTGTAAGAGATAAAGGAACCAAAAGGCCAAAAGGATTTGTTAACCACTAGTTTTCTTTCTTAGGAATCATATATACATTAGTATGCTTCAGGACCTAGAAATGTACCCAAGTGCATAGATTTTGTGTCTACAATTTTCTCCACTAGCTTCTTACATTGTTTGGCACTGATGAGGGAAATTGAGTTAGATGGGATGACCTCGGGTATCTGATAACATCGACCCCCAATGATAATGGTGACCCTTCGAGGTCATGAATCATAGATTTCATGTATCTCCCACATGAATGGTTGGCCCAAGAGCACATCACAAACATCCAATGGAACAACATCACATAATACTTCATCATGAAAGGGTTTGATTGCATATGGGAGGAGACATTTTTTTGACATGGAGATCTCTTCCTTGGTTCAACCACCTGATATTATATGGCTGGGGATGCAACTTTATAGGCGGTTCAAAATTTTCACAATATTAGTAAAAATTAAATTATTTTGACTTCCACTATCAAGCATAAAAAGCGAGGCTTACCCTTTACCCAAAGTTTGGAGTGAAATATTGTTTCCTTCTCATCCATCTTCTTGACTTGTAAGGTGAAAATTTGATCACATTTGGTTCAACATCTATAATTTCATCTTCTTCATCTTTGACCTTGAGGTGTGTCACTAGTGGAGCAATGGGTGTTGAAGATTGTGAATTGGCTAGTAAGGACTTGATGCCTCGACATTATTCCTTAGAATGAATATTAATCTTATGGAGGTTGCACCACTTCCTTGTCTTATCCTTATGTATTTTATTTCCTTGTGACTCCTCCTGTTTCCAACCTTGACCTCGAGTTTTACCTTCTTTTCCCCTCAAAGGATGGTTCTTTGTATTTCTCTTTCTATGCTTTTGTTCAATATTGATTGCAAACTTGTATGCCTCACCAAGTGTATGAAATTAAAAGAGGTCCATGTCTTCCCGTATGTACCATTGTAGACAAAGATATGATATTTGAGGACCTTGTGTTGATTTGTGTCTTAAATGCCCAATTTCACAAACAAAGAATTAAAATTATCGGTATAATCTTGATCTCATTGGTCCTCTTAGCGGAGTTACTGCCACTATATGTACAGATCGTCATAGGATCCAACAGGGTAGTATTCTTCCTTTACGGCATCTAAATAATCATCCCATGTGGGTTCCTCTATGATTCCCAATTTGTCCTTATTGAGCCCATGATATGAAATTGATAGCTTATTTAATTTAGAATAGCAACAATTATATTATAGAATTATACAAAGCAATAAGAGACAATGTTGCAGAATGAAGATAATATTGTAGAGCACAAATATATGATAAACACAATATATTATTGATTTATTCTGGAGAAATTACATGGTGAGTGAGCTTACAATATATAGGATAATGATCTCCTTAATATAAGGATTCAACTCCAATCTTCAATCCCATGATATATTCACCTATCTCTCCTATAATCACTCCCAAACCCAATAATATCTCACACAACTCTCAAATAGCTATGTGAGTTGTTTATTCAACAAAATCACAACTAATACAATTTATCCTATATTATTAATAATGAGTTGTTTCATAACTCATATTAATAATATTACACTCTTTTATTTTTCTCACACAAATATGATATTAATATTAATATCACACTAACACACTAATGTAATACATGAATATTATATTTAACCCTCACAAATAATAATGTGAGCACTAATCTAAATATTATTCCTAACAACTGGTCTCAGTACACCCCTACCATTTTTGACAGAAAGTGACAATTTCAAGAGAGTAAATGTTATCTTCTCTTTATCATTGTTTATTGACAAAAAAGTAGGAGGATAATTAGTCCAACCAGTTTTCTATTGCATTAGAATTTATTTTACCCTCAAAATAGGAATGTCAAAATTTACTTGAACATTGAAGGGTGTTAGGGCATTGAAGGACTCGTATATAAGGAGGCAATATTTCCCATGTGTAGCTATTGAAGGATCTGGGTAAATTGTCGTAACATCTTCTCCTTTTGCTCCATGAGAGAAACATTCACCATTTTCTTAACAGGATCATTTGTCTTGGTGTTGTCTGCCATTTGAGGTCTCCTGTAACGAGCAGTCAAGTATTCTGAAGGATCTTGTGTGGACCACCCAATCTTCTTATATCCCAACCTCATTTTGGAAATCATACACTCTCAAGACAATTTCACTTTAATACCACAGATCCAAAACTTAGGAGTTTTGAGATTAAAAAGCAAAATAAATATTGTGTCGATGTAAATAATAAAACTATCTCTCGAAAAGATATATATTGCTCAAAATATTGTGATTATAATAGCTATATATGCAAGGAGATGTGTGTCCTTCCTTGCAGAGCTTACATATACTCATATACTACTTTTAGAAATATGAAAATACATCTAGAAGAATGTGGAAGGTCACTAATATCGAGGGAGATGAGGTGGTTCACCTTCCATGAATTATATATGCAAAAATTTTGTGAAATTAATATTTTTAGACATCACTACAAAATTGCATTTAGAGGCCTTTAGAAGCATATTTCGGGGATAAAATTTTTTCAAACAAAGTGTGTCATCCTTTTACCATATTCTATATGTTCCAATATTTCTAATGCATTTTGAAAGGAGTCAATCGTAGCTACGATGCAAAATTTACCACTCTCGAAAGTTGCCTCATTAGAATTATTGCATGGGTGGTTGTTTGATCATGCTCCTCACATTGTTGACATATTCAATAACATCATTCAACAAGGTTTTCCCGGATATTGGGCTACCAGTCTTGTGTTACATATTTTTAAGAGTGAAAATGCTAACAATCCTTGTAATTAGAGAACCATCATGATCAACCCATTGTTTACAAAGTTGTTTGGTAGCATGGTGGAATGTAGAATCAACAAGTGGGAAGAAGAAAAAGGGCAAGCGGGGTTCAATCTGTTGGGGTTATCACAAGGTTGTACAGATAATATATCATATCTAAGCATACATGCAATAAAAGCGGATATTCTACCAGAAGAAATATACAAAACAAGAGATATAAATCAACACCAAATTTAACGTGGTTCACCCAATGTGGGCTACATCCACCAAGAAACAAGTCAATCTATTATCCAAAGCTTTCAAAAGATATACAATGAATATTTACAATCTTCCACACCTCTCAGATGTACAATACTTTCTTTCTCTCAAGATTCTCCTTATTCTTCAAGAATGTTCTCTCTCACAATTATTTTCACAATAATCATTAATCCTTACAATCCTTACTTCTAAACCCTAGCTTTCATGTTTATATAGGCATATATAAACTTAGGGCACTTAGCCATGTAATTACAATCAATAGATATGTTTTAATACTAAAATTAGATATAATTCTTGTGAGTTAAATAAAACACTCACACACAGGTAACCGACGTTGGTTAGCCCTAACCAATGTCAATTCCTACTTATCTAACTGATGTGGGTCATAAGTGACCGATGTCAGTCCCTTCATAACCAATGCCTGTTATTGTGTTTTCCAACAAGTTTAAAATAACATGCTAAACTAAAGTAATTGAGCTCCACAAATCAACAATCTCCCACTTGGAGATAAATTACTGCAGTATACCAATACAACGTCATTCTTGGATCCTTTCCTTAGCTTTGTTTATTCCTCTTCAAGTCTCAAACTTGAAGACCAACATAAGTGGAGTGTAGCTCCAAATTATCTTTTGCTAATGGCTTCGTTAGCATATCGACATGGTTTTCACTCGTATGAATCTTCTCTAGTTTCAGTTGCCCATCCTCTAATACCTATTGTATAAAGTGATACCTCAATTGAATATGTTTCGTTCTAGAATGAAACGTTGAGTTCTTTGCCAAATGAATTGCACTTTGACTAATCGTCACTAAACAATTTGCAACCATCTTATTCTTTAAAGGGATATGGATATGGCATTCGCAGATTATAAAGACAAGATCATCGTGATATATCTAGATGACTTAACAATAATCTCAAAGAAATGAGAAGATCACCTAAGAGATTTAGAGAAAATATTGCAAAGATGCAGACTTTATAAGATTTCTCTAAATCCAAAAAATTCTTTGTTCAAAGTTACAGAAGGGAAACTCCTAGGTCATATTGTTTCTAAGGAAGGAACTAAGATCGATCTTGAGTGTGTTCAAGCTATCAAGAATATTTCCTTTCCTACAAGTAAGCCTGAAGTCCACTCCTTCTTTGGGAAGGTGAACTTTTTGAGAAGGTTTGTGCTAGATTTTGCCGAGCTGACTAAAGAAATCGCTCATATGATGAAAGGAAAAGAATCCTTCAAATGGTCAAAAGAAGGTAGAGAGTCATTTGAGCAAATTAGGGTGTTATTGCAAAATCTCATACATTGGTGTGTCACGATTTTAAAAAGGATTTCATAATTTATTGTTATGCTTCGCCGCACACAATCAAGAGGGGATCGAATATCCTATTGCATTCATGAGTTACGATTCAAGAAACATGAAATTAATCACACTCCTATTGAGAGACATGCATACGTGGTGATGAGAGCCCCAAACACTTCGTACTATGTGTTGAATTCTCACACCAAAGTCTTAGTTCCAGACACCTGAGCTTAAATCGATGTTGACACAACAGAACCATGATCTAAAAGAGGTAATTGGGTCTCCAAGATCCAGGAATATGATTCGAATATCAAGCCTACCAAGTTGGTTTGAGGAAGAGGACTCTGCCAACTCATCGTAGAGAATGAACCATGAGATAACTCTGAAAAAGAACCAGTTGAAGAAAATTTACCACCGGTAGTTTTTTTCAGTACCACAGATAAATGGTGTTATGATATTGCCTACTTTCTCACATATGGCAAGTGTCCAGAGAATCTGACAGCTAAGGAGAAACGAGTTATTAAACTAAGAGCTATTAGGTATGTCATTTGGGACAACACGTTGTTTAAGAAAGGAATTGACGGCATGTTCCTCAGATGTGTTGATAAAGAGCAACAACCTAGATTGTTGGAAGCTTTCCACAATCATGCTTGCAATGGTCATTTCTTTGGCCCAGTGATGGCTCATAAAATTCTATGAGTACATTATTACTGGCCCACTATGTTTTCCGATGCTCAGAAATGGGTGACAAAATTTGAAGCTTGTCGACAATTTGTTGGAAGACCAAAGTTGCGCTTTGCCTTTGAAGCCGATTGTCATTAAAGAACCCTTTCAACAATGGGGTTTGTATTTTATCAAGGTTTTGAATCCTAATTCTAGTAGTGGTCATACTCATGTGCTCACCGTAATTGACTAATTTACAAAGTGGGTAGAAGCTATACCAGTGAAACAAACATCTACTGCAGTAATTTGTGACTTCATCAAAGAAAATATATTGGTTCGTTATGGAATTCCACACAAGATCGTGACGGAAAATGCCTCAAATTTTTCTTCAGCAGAGATGATAGGTTTTTGTTATGGGTATGGGATATCTTTGTCTCATTCGTTAGATTACTACCCTCAGGGAAATGGTCAGGCTGAATCTAGTAATAAGAACATCATTACTATCGTGTGCAAGTTAGTTGAAGAAAATAAAAGAACTTGGCATAAAAAGTTATATGACGCATTGTGGGCTGACCGCATAACTCCCAAAAGGGCAATTAGGATGTCTCCATTTCAAATTTTGTATGGAACCGATGCTCAAATTCCTGTCACACTGGATTTACCAAAGATTAAAATTAGCCCTGCATTGATGATAATTGCTTCACCAATGCATTAGATAAAAGGATCATGTTCCTAAGCAAGCTTGAGGAACAAAGAAATCAAGTGGCAAACAGGATCGAGGAACATCAATCCAAGGTAAAGAGGTTGTTTGACAGGAAAACCAAAGAGAGGCAATTCCAAATCAATGACTTGGTTCTTCTCTGGGACAAGAGACATGAACCAAAAGGAAAGCATGGGAAGTTTGACTTGTTATGGCTATACCCTTTCAAAATCAGACATTTCTGTGGAGATAACACCTATTACTTGGCATATCCTGATGGAACTCATTTGCCTTTTCCCTACAGTGGGAAATATCTCAAGCATTATCAAAATTGAAAACGGGTTGTTCCCCGTATGTACATAGGTAATTAGGGATCAAGACCATGGTTAAGCTTCATGAAGATGACAAAGGCGTATCTTGATCCAATTCTTTCTTTCAAAGAAACTTTTGTTTCTAATATATCAAATTTGGATGAAATATTGCCCAGTTGCGGGAGATGACAAGTATGGAATCCTCGGTTTAGCCATTGAAGGAATTCTCGAATTTGAACATCGAGGGACATGCTTTCTTTGGTATTTGCATCTCAAATCAAGGAAGATGCTTCTCGAGGATTGTATAATCCATTATGAGAGCATGTGTAATGAAGCCTTTACTTCACTCTCCTTGATTCAAGAATTCATAGTTGATATTCCTTACAACTTCGTAAATGAGCATAATCAAAGGTGTTCATCTGGAGCGGTGGAAGAGCAATTTTCACAATTGTTTAAGGACATGTACACTCCCGCCAACAATTTCTTGTTATTTTCAATGGAGTGATGCATCAAATTAAAGAATTTATTTGAGAACGCTCAATCCAAAATTGTTCATTTAAATTATATGCCAAGTAGGATTCTTGAATTGCAGGTATTTTATGAGGCTATTCTTCACCAAATGAACCTCCGTAAAGAAGAAAAAATGTTTGAAACTTTGGGAAGGTTTAGATCCTTTCAACCGGAAAAAGTGGCAGATCCTAAATTCACCGCAGTTCGGGATTTAATTTTATTAGTATCTAACGAAATGGGAGAGTCCACTTCTCATACGCTTGAGATAGGCGGACCCCATTTCAATGGATAAGGCACTAGTTATTATTGTATATTTTAAAAAGTGGATTTTTAAGAAAAGGATGTTGTTATTTGTTTTCGGGAACTGTGGGTAACTTAAGTGATTTCTATTTTTGGTTATCTTTAATAAAGTTGGTTAGAAAAAGTCAAAGGTCACTTAAGTGCCCTATTTAATGATCATGTTAAACCCTAACTACTTTGTAACCAACTTTTGGGTTATAAAAGGAAGTGAGGGGCTCATTTGTAAAGGGTGACTTTGAGAGAGGAGAAGAAAATACTTTTGTATGCAAGCTTTACTTCAAAGAAAGAAAATTTGTGTTCTTTTGAGAAGACATTTTGGAGTTAATGAAATATGAAATTTGTGTCCCATTCATTATCTCTTATAGCATTTGATGTTCTTATGTTCATTAGATGTTAGTGTTTGAATCTTGCATGCAAATATTGTCTTTGATCTTATTGTCAACGTTATTAATCTGTTGTTCTTGTTCACAGTGATCAAGCTCTGTTATTTACTTGCTCATGTGTGTTCCCTTTACTCATTCTTGTTTAGCTAAATTCAAACTCCATTTTATTTGTGTTAGTTATTCGCCATTCTTCCTCATGCAATATTAGGCTCTATTTTACCTAACTCTTGCATGTTCCTTCCATTCATTTCATTTCACTCATTTCCTTCATTCCATTTCATCCCCCTCATTCACTTTTATTTCCATTGATGTTCCAAAACACCCCCCACATACAATTTTGAATGTATAGATGTAACTATAGTTTTGGTTTTCAATAAAGTCACCTCACCTTCATTGAGGAATGACTTCATTCCCACACTATTGCATGTCATTTGCATGTGTGTAAATCCATATGCTAACACTTATCAATATGCACAAAAGCTTCGAACCAAAACTTTAAGAAAAGAAAGATCTACCTCTTTTCCGGTCCAAGCTTTCTCCGGTATTCCTACATGTGAACTTGAAGGCCCACGGTTAATCAAATAAATCATTGATCAACCGCTTTTGCAAAAACTGCAAGGGCAATCCAACATGTATCCTCATATTTCTAGCACGCTCCATGATTGTCCTATTCATCCTTTCTGCAACACCATTCGCATGTGGTGTTCTTGGAATTGTCCTTTCTCTACATATTCCATTCACTGAAAAATAGTCATTGAAAGCCTTGCTACAGTATTCACCACCATTTTCAGATCTAAGACACTTTAACTTTGAATTTGATTCATTCTCAACAAGGGCTTTCCATCTTTTGAAAGTCTCAAAAACATCAAATTTATGTTTAATACAATAAACTCATACCTTTCTTGTAGCATCATCAATGAAAGTAACATAATACTGGGATCCTCCATGAGAAGCTACCCGGGCCGGTCCCCACACATCCGAGTGTACAATCTCTAGATTATGCTCCTTCTTAGTTGCCCCAACTTTGAGAAATCTCACTCTCTTTTTATTTCCAAAGATACAATGCTCATAGAAATCAAGATCTAAATCTTTCAAATCTGATAACTTACCCTTAGCCTTAAAGATTTGCATTCCTTTTTTACTCATATGGCCCAACCGATTATGCCACATGCATGTATCTGAATCTGAATTAGATAACACATAAAAGGAATCAGTAACACATGTAGATAAATATAACATTCTTACCTTCTTGCCTCTTACCACAACAAAGGCACCCTTGGTAACTTTCCAAGAGTCTAATATGAATGTAACCATGCAACCAACTTCACCTAGTTTCTCTATAGAAATAAGATTCCTCTTGAGGCTTGGCACATGCCTCACATCTTTCAATACCCATGTATTTTTATTCTGAAATTTTAGATGAACTTCCCCTTTACCAGTAATACTTCAAGGTTCATCATCACCCAAATAAACATGCCCAAAATTTCCCTGGACATAATTTCTAAAATAACCCTTATTAGAGGTTGTATGAAAAGAAGATCCTGAATCTAAAACCCATGATTCTATTCTATTATCCAAAGAAAGAATAATAGCATCTTGTATTACCTCTACTACAATATTTACTTCTTTATTTTCCTCTTTACATTTGTCTGAGTGTTGGT
This sequence comes from Taxus wallichiana var. yunnanensis, assembly GCA_018340775.1. Lineage (NCBI taxonomy): Eukaryota > Viridiplantae > Streptophyta > Pinopsida > Cupressales > Taxaceae > Taxus > Taxus wallichiana. Next base: position 917,263,234 of record CM031240.1, on the reverse strand, counting down.
TATCTTTATCCTTTGACCAACAATCTTTTTTTGCATGTCTTTTCTTTTCACAATTCTAGCGGTAATTCACTTACCTTTGGATTTAGATATGACATTCCTTGACTTTGATTTCCCATTATTCTTACTCTTGGATCTCTCCTTCGCTTGCCTCTGCTTTCTACATTCAAAGCATTCCCAGATGATGATTCCTTTGTACTTTTCCTGCGAATTTCTTCATTCAATATTATACTAACCACATCATCAAACTTCAAAATATTATTAGTAGATGTTGTATTACTAACAATCATTACCAAGTTATCCCAATTATCAAGCAAAAATATAAGAATAAAAGTGCTTTCACTTCATCATCAAACGGAATATCAACCGATTTTAACTGATTTACAATAGATCGGAAATCATTCAAATGACTAGATGCAGATCCACCTTCATACATCTTAGAACTAAATAGTTTCTTCATCAAATAAAATTTATTTGAAGCACTAGGTTTTTCATATAAATTAGCAAGAGATTTCATTAACTCTACCATAAAAGTCACTTCTGTAATATTGGAAGCCATGGATGTTATTAGGCTCAATCTTATAGATCCCAAAGTCTTTCTGTCAAGAATATTCCATTCTTCATCAGTCATCTTCGTAGGTTTAGACTTTTCATCCAATGGTAAGTACAAATCTCTTTGATACAGATAATCCTCAATCTACATCTTCCATAATTGATAATTTCGTTCATCAAACTTCTCTACCTTGTATTTGTTTTCTTTTTCCATTGATGTAGCTCCCACTCAATCAGAAAACCCTCTCTGAGTAAATTTATCGACACATAAAACCCTTAAACAAAGCTCTTAGACTAGTTGTTAGGGTTAGCACAAGGTTGTACAAATAATATATCGATCTAAGCATACATGCAATAAAAGTGAATTTTATACCGTAAGAAATATACAAAACAAGAGATATAAATCAACACCGATTTAACATGGTTCCCCTAGTGTGGGTTACATCCACCAAGAAACAAGCCAATCTATTATCCAAAGCTTTAAGAAATACAATGAAAATTTACAATCTTCCACATCTCTTAGATGTACAATACTTTATTTCTCTCAAGCTTCTCATTCTCCTCCAAGAATTATCTCTCTCACAATTATTTTCACAATAATTATTAATCCGTACATTCCTTACTTCTAAACCCTAGCTTTCATGTTTATATAGGGATATACAAACTTAGGGTACTTAGCCATGCAATTACAATCAATAGATTTGTTTTAGTACTAAAATTAGATATAATTCACGTGAGTTAAATAAAACACTCACACACAGGTAACCGATGCCGGTTAGCCCTAACTGATGTCGGTTCTACTTGTGACCGATGTCACCCCTTCATAACCGATGTCCGTTATCTTGTATTTTCTAGCAAGTTTAATATAACATGCTAAATTGAAGTAATTGAGCTCCACAACTCAACAAATCCTAAGTATTCAACAATAGATCATGGTATCACTTTAAGGCACATTATTGAAAAAATTTGGAATGATAAAGAGGAAGCGTACTTATTGTTTTGTTAACTTCAAGAATACTTTTGACACAGCTTCTAGGTGATTTAACAAATATTGATTTTTTTTTAAAAACTTAGGATATTGTAGAGTCACATATGATAAATAAAATGCTAAAGTACAAATTTGACACAAGCGATAAGATAGATAAAAATGAAATCCTAGGTGCAAGAGAAGGGATAAAAGACTTAGTTGGTTTTGCAATAAATACTGAAGTGTTATGGACTGGAAAACTAATGAACAGGAGGAGGAGATTATTACAACTATGCTTGGTAAATTCTAGAACTCGCTTGGATATGCTAGGACTAGGGCTCCTAGATTGGGGCGAGGGTGCCTAAGTGTTAGAGACCTCTTCGAGTTCCCGTGACTATGCAAGACCTCGAATTTGGCTTTTGTTATGTCATGAGTATCCGCTAACCTTCATTATTGGTCATTTGTATGTCGTTGGTTGATCACATAATTCACCCGTAACTCCGCAAAAGAAATATATCTTGCAAAACCCAAAAACACATCAAATCCTAAAAAAGAAAGATACAAATGGGAAGTCAAAGTGAACCCGATGATCACTTGACAGAGTGAACTTATGACTAAGTGTTACACTACATCTCAGACTCCATGTAGTTCTTGTGCATGTGTGTAGAAATCATGCCCTAGGAAGCTCTTGTGCAAGATGCACTTGATATCGAGTGATAGCTATATGTAACGATAGCTATGTGTGTATGCGCAGAAGATGTAGTCCCTTATCCCTTGAGTGGGTGCTAGATGGATGTGTTAATACTCTTTGAATGCCTTTGGATGCAACCTTAGGTTATGATAATAGGTGCTTAGAGCTTGGTCCTTTATTATGGTCACACAACTTTATATTTATATGATTCCCTTGGTTAAATTTTGCAATTGAGAACTAAAAGATTGACCCAAAAGAAAACAAGATGCCCAAAAGATAAAAGAGGCGAGTAAGATACAAAGAGGTTGAGGGTGCGCGAGGGGGACGAGGGCGCTTGGGCGCTAGTGTCCAAAGTCAAAAAGATTAAGCAATGAAGATCAAACTAGGTTGTGGGGTGTGTAAGACCATGAAGGAAACAAGAGAGACAAAAAAGAGGCCAAAAATAGATGTCAACTACTAGTTTTCTCATTTTGGAATTATATGAATAGTAGTATGTGACTAGGACCTATAAATGTACCCAAGTGCGTGATTTTGTGTCTACATTTGCCCCCACTTTATGTTATTATGTTAAAACTTGATAACATAAAGTAGATAAGAGATGTGCACCTGATAATCATGTAGATTGATGGCGAGAGCATGCTAAAAAGACAAGAAAAGATGTGGAGTGGTAAAAATGAAGCGTGGAAGCTAAGGAAGAGGAAGTGACCCTAGGGGTGAAAGATATGTGTTGTGTCATGTTTTTACCTTGTTGTTGTTGTGCTTTGTTGATGTGGGGTTGCTTCTTGTTGTGTATTAAGGATGGACCTGTAAAAGAAGAGTGAAAGAGTAGTCAAAGTCATGTGTTATGAAAACTCTGTAAAAAGCATGTAAAAATGTGAAAAAGTAGTAAAAAGAACATGTGCACTTGATCTGTGACGAGTGAAAGGGGCGAAAGTGTCCTAAAAATGTTGTAGGAGAACGAGTTTTTTTGGGCAATCTCACACCAAGGACGAGTATTATGGGCAATCACATGCCAAGTATGAGTTTTTTTGGGCGATCTCATGCCAAGTATGAGTTTTTGGGCGATCTCACGCCACGATAGAAGAGTGTTGGAGAGAAAGGTCTAATGTTATTCTTCATCCCTGATTGCTTCTCAAATTTATACACCACTACAGATGGTGTGATCCTGCTTTGTTCTATGTTCGATCCAAGTAGAAAAAGAAGATAGAATGCATCTTGATTCTTTGAAGGATTGTCCCTATGTTATGTAAACCGATCTCGTAAATTGTTGAAAATTGATTCAATATGAGAAAGTAATTGTAATCGCCCATGGTCATAGGTTCTAGGAAAGGCCGGGAGGGCCCAGTGCTCATGTCTATATCTAGGCACTTGACATCTATACTAAATCGAGGACCCAAGTCGAATGGGTTGTTACATGTGTTTGTAACTTTGTTTTGTTCCTATATTGTGCGGGCACATGCTCTGCATCAAGCGTTGAGTGTTGTATGGGGTGATTGATTCACCCAATGTATGCCCCCTTATTTGGGGTACATATGATATCTCTAGGAGGATGCGGCCTAAAGGAGAGGACCAGATGTTGACTTGAAACTAGAACCCTATAGGGGGAATGCGCATGGTAGAAACCAAGGGACATGCAAATAAAACAACTAGAAATATGTGTTAGTGCAATCAAGACAAATACACATATAAAAGACAATGTGTAATCTAGCAAGCAAGAAGACAATGTAGACCACGAAAAACAAGTTTCAAACATGGGACATCGCTCACAATGTTGCAAGACAATTAGGGCTGAAGTAGCCAAAAAAATATAATCAATGAATATACAAAACATAGGGCATAACCCACAAACAATGACATACAATAGAAAACAAGAGAAATCAAAGTGTACAGACATCCATGGTGGAAAATAGTTCCTGCAAAGAAAATGTTACACATGAAGCACTTGTTAGCATGTTAGAAAGATTAAAAGTATGTCAAGACGTGTGTATATCTATACAGTAGTGTGCTAGTAAGAATAAGAAGTAGTACAAAGTCAAACAATGACACATGTAGTGTGTACAAAAGTAGATGCCCCGTGAGCCTCGGTGGACTGGTAAGAGGTACAATGCCAAACATCATTGTTGTGTGTAATGATCTATAAGAAGTATGCATTTACAACTAGATAACAAGTGAACGCGCATGTGCATATGATAAAGATAATGACATACAAAGTATCTATCTAGCATGAAAATAAAGTGTACATGTAACTAGTATAAGCAAACAAGAGTATGTGCAACCAAGATATGCAGTATGTTGTGAGTGTGAATGGAATGGAATGCAAAGTGAATGTGATAGGAGCGAGTGCCCCCAAGCGAATGTGAATGAGTATGAGATGATATGAGGTTCATTTATAACCGACCCTCAACTATCAAGAATGAACCATAGAACAAGAGTGCGTCATCGGGAAATGGTTTGAATTGTGTGCGCTAGAAAGATATGATCGATGAAGCATAGAGTGTAGAGTATAGAAGAGGTGAGCTTAATTTCATATCTAGACCCTTAGGATTCGAGTATGAACAATGGAACTAGAGTGTGTCATAGGGTAGTGTGTTGTGGTAGAATGTGATGCTAGAAAGATGTGTCTTGAATGCACAAAGTGTGAAATTAGTAGTGTGTGAGGTTTATGGATGTAGTATGCCCTTAATAGTCAAGTGTGAACCTTAACACGAGTGCGTCATAAGGTTATCACGATACAAGTGTGTGTATGAAGGTGTGTAAGTTGGATGGGAAAGACTAGATGCGAAGCACGAAGCGTATGAGTAGAAATGCAAGACACTTGGTAATGCTAAGGGGAGGTTAGTAAACGTGATGCCCCCAAGTGTATGATGTGAAGAAGAATCAAGTAACATCGTCTAAGAGATCATCATTGTCATGATCAAATCCAAATGGAGATGTGTCAGAGACCTGACAAATGATAGTATGTAGTTGATCATGTAAGGAGCCATTGCGGTGTAAATTGTACATGCCCATTACGTATTCCTCATCAGTGAAAGGTGGTAGTGGACAACCATGTGCATACTAACGAGTAAAATTGTGTGAATAGCCAAGAAATGAATCATTGCAAATAGAAACACAGCCATATGGAATTGGAAGTGTGATATCAATAAGATAAGGATCTAGAATGCCTCAAATGTAGTCAAGCCAAGACTGCCCAAGAGTAAGTGCATAAATGCGAGTAGTGCATGTAACAAAGGCGGATATGTGAAAAATGTGGAGGCCATAAAAAATAGTAAGGTGAACATATCTATAATAGAGGTGAGGAGAATGAGGTGGAGAAAGGAGGTCATTGAGTGTGAAACCTAACCGAGCTAGACCATCATGTGTGCACACAATATTAGAACTAGTAGGATCAAATGGAATATGTGGCCAATAAGAATTATTCATGAAAGAGTGCATGTGAAAGGAGGAAGGTGGTATGTCGTCTAGTGTATGAACATACCCCCCAAAAATTACCATAGCATTAGTAGAAGGAGGGGGTGGGGATGATGCGGATGGGATGGTGTCCAATGCAAAAATAGTTCTTGCGATTGGAGGTAAGTTGGTAGGATAGTCCGCAGGTTGTTGATCAGAAACCCGATGCATATCAATAGTAAATTTTGGAGTAGGTAACGATCAACGCATTTACTATATATTTAAAGCCTTAATGTAAGAATTTAACACATTGGTGAACTACATAAGGTAATGCCTGCATGGCATGAAGTTATGGTCTACCAGTATGCAATTGTATTGAATTGGGATATCGATAACAAAAATATAGTAGGAATAGTTTTTGGCCCAATTGTGAGTGGTAAAGTGATAGTGCTTATGCATGGATGCATAGAAGAATCATACACATGGAGAGAAATGGATGTTGGTTAACAAAAGTTGAGGAAAGACCAATGTTCTAAAGGAGTGATAGAGTACAAAGATTGAGCTTAGATCCATTATCGATTATTTTCCACTTGATACCCATGTTATAAATGCGAGCCGATATATATAGGGGAGGATCATTGTCATAAATAAAAAGATTGTCTACCATATTAGATTGTTAAGTGAGTTGTTGAGAAATTGCCTCGATGAATGATTGATATGCTACATATCCGGATCGAGTAGTAGAAGGAATGCGAGTATTAGCCAAGAGAGATGATTTTAGCTCTATAATCAGGATTGGCTAGCAAGAAATCATGAATGGAGATATCCATGATGAGAGGATCCTAGGAAAATGAGAGAAGTGATAATATGAGGACCCAAGAGTGTTTGAATGAGACGGGTTCACCAAATGATTTAACAAATATTGAATTTGTAAAAAACCTAGGATATTACAGAGTCACATATGATAAATAAAACGCTAAAGTACAAATCTGACACAAGAGATAAACTAGATAAAAATGAAACCCTAGGTTCAATAGAAGGGATAGAAGACTTAGTTGATTTTGCCATAAATAGTAAAGTGTTATGGACTATAAAATTGATGAATAGGAGGAGGAGACTTTCACAACTGTGCTTGGTAAATTCTAGAACTATTGGATATGCCGATACTTAGGGCGCTGGATCTAGGGGCGAGGGCGCTAGGTGCCGAGACCTCTTATAGGCACATGTGATTTGCAAGACCTCATAAACTATTTTTTTGTGTCGCGATATGTTCGCTTACCCTTTACTGTTGTTCGCTTTGTATGTTGTTAGTTGATCACAAAATTCACTGTAACTTGCAAAACAAATGATATCATGCAAAACCCCAAAACACATCAAATCCTAAAAAGAAAGATACAAATGGGGAGTTAGACTGATCTCGGCAGTCACTTGACAAAGTGAACTTATAATCGAAGCGCTGCACTACATCTCAAACTCCATGTAGTTCTTGTGCATGTGTGTAGAAATCATGCCCTAGGAAGCTCTTGTGCAAGATGCACTTGATAGCGAGCGATAACTAGATGTAGCAATGTAAATAGATGTGTGGATGGAAAAATAAACTTCCCCTCCTATGCGTGTATGCAGAAAATGTAGTCCCTTATCCCTTGAGTGAGTGTTAGATGGATGCCTTGATGCTCTTAGAATGCCTTTGGATGCAACCTTAGGTGATGATAATAGATGCTTAGAGCTTGGTCTTTTATTATGGTCACATAACTTTGTATTTATATGATTCCCTTGGTTGAATTTTGCAATTGACAACTAAAAGGCCAACCCATAAGAAAAAAGATGCCCAAAAGATAAAAGAGGCCCAAAAGAGGTGAGTAAGATACAAAGAGGTTAGGGGTGCCCAGAGGGGATGAGGGCGCCTGAGCAATGGTGTCCAAAGTAAAAAAAGATAAAGTAATGAAGATCAAATTGGGCTGTGGGGTGTGTAAGACCATAGAGGAAACAAGTGAGATAGAAAAGATGCCAATGATAGATGTCAATAACTAGTTTTCTCGCTTAGGAATCATATGAATAGTAGTATGTGATTAGGACCTAGAAATATACCCAAGTGCGAGATTTTGTGTCTACACTAGGAATAATCTATGTGATAGAATAAAGGAGCTTGGTATTCCAGTGCATCACAAAGTGACTATTCATAGGATTTACTGAAAAGGTGCGAGTCAAAATTAGAACTCAAACTGGTATCTCATAAAGTTTCAAGAGTGATATTGGGGTTAAACAAGGATGCCCATTATCACCTACTTTATTTGGCCTATATATCGACAAACTTGAGGAATGGCTAAATTTGCAGAGTGAAGATGGTGTTCACCTAGGAGAGTATGTTGTAAGACTTCTCCTTTATGTTGATGACCTTATCTTGATTGCTAGGTCTGCTCAAGGACTACAAAAGCATTTATGTGCGCTTGAACACTTTTGTAAAGAAGTGGGGATGTAAGTCAACACCAATAAGACCAAGATCATGATCTTCTCCAATAGAAAGAAAAAAACTCAATATGATTTCTATTTTGATGGAAACATTTTAGAGGAAGTAACAAAGTATAAATATCTTGGGTTTGACTTTAATAACAAGCTCAGTTGGGAGATTTGTAGCAAAAAGAGAACTTTAGGGGTGGAGAGCTTTTTATGCTTTCCAAAACAAATGCAGAGAGGTAGAATTATGGGATTGGAAAACTATGTAGACTTTGTTTGGGCTTTTAGTAACTCTAGTGGTGCTTTACGGATGTGAGGTTTGGGCTAGCAACATTTCAAACTCAAGGTGGAAACAATTTGAGAGGATTCAAAAAGCATGATTACTAGCAAGTTCAAATTAAAGATCTCGGTCCCATATGAGATTCTTCTAGCTGAAACGAGTGTTGTACCTCTAGAAGCTATTGTTATGGTTCGTCTCATAACATATTTAAAAAGGGTCGAGCAAATGGATGGTAGTAGATGGCCTAAGGTAGTCCTCAATGAGTTTTTGGAGAAAAGAAAGAAGTCATGGATGAATCAAAACAACAAATGACTTAAAAATGGAACATTTACTTGAATGCATGTCCTAATAATAGCCAAGAGATAAAGACTTTTGTTATAGATAAATTCCACCAAGTTATGTGGGGAAATCCATTAGGGAGAAAGAAGAGGTACTATTTGGAGGAATTTAACTCTACGTGTGATCATCAACAAAAGGCTTTTATAGGGGCTAATATCTCGTGGAAAGCAAAGATCTTCATAGCTCAATTGAGGACTAATTCACATCGTCTTCGGTGTGAAATAGACAGATGGAAAAGACCTAAAGAGGTATGGGAAGAGAGAATTTGTGTCTTCTGCACGTTTGGTGTTGTGGAGTCAGAGAAACATTTCATGTTAGAGTGTAATGCTTACGATGACATTAAGGCCCAATTTGCTAATGTGATGATTGATGCATCCTTACATGATATTTTTAGCAAGAATTTGGTTGAAAAATAGGGAAGCTGATTATCAAATTCACCAACAAAAGATCTTAATACCAGAAAGATCTTCGACAAGATTTGTTGTCCCATAGGTTGTTTTTGGTAGCCTCGTGGACGTTAAAAGTTGTTCTTTTTCTTCTTTGAAAAAATGTTTGAAGGTAGTGTGGAAGAAAGTCAAATATAATCGAAGGGCCCTTGGTCTATTGGTGAAGTTGATTGGCTTAGAATGAACCCACCACGGATCAATTCTTATTGAGTGCAGCAAGGTGATCACTAGTTTAGTTGTATGCTTACTCGTAATTGTAAATCCTCTCTATGTTTCTTTGGAAGTATGAGCAGAAATGATGTACTCTAGTACCTAATGGAGTGCACTTTTCAATGAAAGGAAAAAGTCAAATAAAGATGAGCCATATATATCTACAAATTAATAAGGTTATCCAACCAACCTGTAATTGTTATTGCCACGTGTCCTCGTAATGACCCCGTTAACATTGCTAGAAGTAGAAAGTCGGTACTCGGTAGATATCTAACGAAGCAAACATCGAACACCTATTAGTTTAAGACACGTGCACCTATCCAGTCCATATCACATCCGATTCCAACGATTTGTTGGCGACTGCCACCTGCCAGTCTACACGTGCACCCGAAGGAAACAATACGGGAAACTCCCGCAAACAGCAAAAAGGTCAAAACGCACACTATAAAACGCTTCCTCACATCTCTCTTAAACACAGTTTCAAAAATGTGCTATCTGATCCAAATTTTTCGCAGATTTTGCGCGAACTGAAAATAATTCTACGAATCCAAGCACGTAAGGGGAAGGGAAAGGAGTTCAATTACTTGTGCATTTTTACAGCGCAAGGGATTGCACGGTAAATATATATGTATATTTTTCTTTGTTTGCTTTCTATATATTCTTAACCAGAAAGAGCAAAACCTGTAAATTCTGAGGCGGTTGTTTTGCTTATTTAATGAATTTTGGTTTACTTTCGTGCCTGGCACTTTAAATACTGCAGTTTTTTGTGTGTGTCTCCCTTTCGTTTTTGTTTTGTAGTTTTATCTGTAATTCTTATGTATATTTGTTGATCCGGTATGTCTGTAAAAATCGAGGTTATAGGGGGAAATATTTAGAAGCTTGGGAACAGTTTATACGAAGTCACAATCCAAACATTTGGAGAAAAGTTCAGGTATATATTTGTCGAGGCGAGTCGCTTGAAATTGCACGATAGTGTTGTTCTAGGTCGCATTGTTTCAATTTTAGCAAACTTGAAAAGCTTCGGGTCAAGTTGCTGTGATTTTGGATTGAATTGCAGCAATATTGTACTTAAACTGAAAGTTTGAGTTGTCATTGTCCCAGTTAGGGTAAATTTGGGCTTTCTAATTTTACAGGCCCAAATTCTGTAATTAGGGCATTGATTTTACAGCTCGGGGTTAAATTTGACTTGGACTGCCAAGTTTCTGGGCAGATTGTTATATTTTGGGCTTATGTTGAAGCAACTTCGTGTTAGGTTGTGGTTTTTAGTGTAGAAAAAAATGGCCATGCAGTCTAGTAGATGGCTATTTAAGAAGAAGAGACGGGCTTTAAGAGGTCCTGTCCTTTTGCCTGCGGCGGACATTTCTGTTGTATCTTTATTAGAAGCTCTCATTGCTCTTGCTCAGCAAGTTATGAGTTGCGAGAAGTCTCGAGGATTACAGAGGAGAAATGTGGTCTGTATTAGACGAAAAGTTAAGGTTTTGTCTATACTTTTCAAGAAGTCAGAGATTTGGGAGTTTTCCTGCCCATTTCTGCATTGAAATGTTTTAGAGAATTGTATGTTATGTTGCGGAGGACTAAATATTTGCTAGAGGACTGTGGCAGTGATGGAAGTAAAGTTTGGTTGGTTGTGCAAACAGAAGAAATATCAAATCAATTTTTGGATTTTCGGTGAAAAAAACACAAGGAAAGAAAAAAATTTGCCATTTTTGGAAAGGGTCTGGGAAGATGTAGCAGCAAAAACTTGCATGTGCCATAACTTTCATTCTGTGGCTCCGTTTCAGGTGTCGTTTTCTCTAAAAGTGCATATTTTCTCGAGCTCTACGCATTGATGGCAATATTTTTCTTATTTTCATAAAATCCATTTTTGCACCTTTTTGGACCAAGCAACTTCTTGCAATCTTCTGAAAGAATCATGAGCTTTGATCGCCTGTAGACAAATTAGTAATTAAAAATATTGGATAGCTTTCCAAAACTTGGTGAGTATTCTCCCGTGCTTGGACTAATCGTCCCACCTGCCAGCTTGGTCGCAACCTACGAGCACATGTTTTTTGAAGTTTTTGCTTTCAATCACATTATTGTAATAGCTACTTATGAAATCAATGAAATGTGATATTATCTCTCTTTTGAAATGTGAATTTATCTTTTGTTTTTATATATTTAATAAAAATGTATATTTCTCATAGTCGAATTTAATCACGAATTTAATCGCTGATTTTTTTACCGAGAATTTTCACGAATTTAATCATCAGCTAATTCGAACACGAATTTGAATGCGGCAACTTAGGTCTAATATTGTACCATCTTAATTTATTGTGGGCCAGGATTTTGACTTAATTACTTAGACAAGATCTAATTATATCTTAATTATTTCAAATATGAGCAAGATGCTTGTGTAAAGAAGGTTATATGCATTTTGGGCAGCCTCTTCACGTTTTTGAGAAACATAACCCTGTTGATGATGTCACATCTTTTTTTTTGCATTATTAGAGCAATCAATTTCACAATTTGTGTAGAACCAGCTTCTGGGAAACTCAGAAAAGGGTTGTAACTATATTTCAATCATTTCAAAGATGTAGAAGATATACTTGGCTTCTGATATTGCAACCCCAACTTAATTTTGATATATGTACTTACAATGCTACTTTAAGGCTGGTTTAGTACCATATGACATTGATATACAGCATTATGTAGGGACAGGTTCAAATGAGATACATAAGGTCAATAACTATATAACAAAGGAATGTCTGTAACTATATAACAACACGATGAAATTATTACATTCCGTGTCCGGTGCTACTTGGAAAGACTTGAAAGCAAGAATTACAGGCGCTTTATGTAGCAGATATACAAGAATCTTATTATTAATAGTAGCAAATGAATGATTAAGTGACAACCTTCTGGCTTAGTGTAGGTAAATAAATTTGTTTGACTAGAGTATGAAGCAATGTAGATAAACAAACCAAAGAGATCTTGTTTGGAAGTATGGAAGCCTTCTTTGTAAAGGGTAAATAGAGTTTTTAAGGTTAATTTTGGTCTTAAATGGGTATTTATAAGCCAGAAATAAGGAGTATTGAGTTTGGAGGAAAGGTAATATTCTGCGAGTAGATAGGCTCTCTGGAGTGTTTTTGTCAGTTTTAGAAATTCAAGTAATTATTTAATCAATTTCCATCCATGTTATGCTGAAACGACCTGACCAATGGGTCAAAAACAAATACAAGTTGCAAGGTAAAAATTTCTTAGGCAGTTAGGCAAGGGTGAGGACCCTTTTTGTAACAGGCAAACTATCTAAATAGTGAGTTCATTATGAACATAATATTTGGAAGTTATTAGAGAATAAGTTTGTTTGCAATGCATGATTCTACAAAGAAAGAAATAATATCAATATCCATGAATGATCAATGTAGGTTGAAGTGCAATTAAAAGTACAAGAAGATACATTAGCAAGTACGAGTGCTAAATGAACTTCGGACGCTGAAAATGTAACTAACACTAAAGCAATGGAAAAAAAAATGTAGTAGGAAAACCCCAAACAACTATGCACTAGACAAATTGAAAAAGATAAAGCTAGATGATCCAATACAAAAACCATGTGAAAGAAATTTGAATATTTCTGTTAGTGGACATGAGAAGGAGCTGATGCAGACTAAATCATGAGATTAAAGTTGATTCTAGTAATGACGTCCTCAAGAAAAAGGGCTAGCTTAAGAGGGCCTAGAAAGACAATCCTTGGAGCAACCAGGATAACCCCTAATATCCAAGGTTGATAAATTTCCATAGGTAACGAGAAATTTTGTGTGTGCCTGCCTTCAAAGCCTCAATTTTTTTCCTAGGGTAACTAGACGGCCTTAGTACATGATCCAATATGCATGATGCTAGAATATGAGGATTGGGAAGCCTTGGTAGTATCATTCAAAGAGGGAGACGTCATCCCAACGACCTACATCCATGTGTGGAGGAATATGCCGAAGAAGCTCTTGCTGATCCATGTCTGTTATTGGTAGCATGAGTTTCCAACTAGACTTTCTGGAAATTATGCCGAGAGCCATCCTACAGTGGCAGCAGGGTGTGTAATGGCGGAGTTCATTTTTATGGCCGACTTACAAAAAATTTAAATATTAAATAATATTTAAAACATTACAATTGCTGACTTAATAAAACTAAATATTAAATTATTAGCCAAGAGTAGAAACTAGTAAATTTTTTAGATTTCCAAGTCATTTGGGTTAGGGTTTCCAAGTCATTTCGAGGATATTTGTTTAGGGAAGTTCTATTTTTATCGTAAAATATTTTTGAGATCCGGGTTTCGGAACTTAGGGCTCCTAAATCATTCTTATAAATCTAAATTAAATGCTGTGTATTATTTTTAATTTTTTTAAAAAAAATTTTAAACGCTTTTGACCGGAGCTATGAACCGAGGGGTTGATAGGGCCACACCCGAACAAACACAGAGAAGGCAAAAGAAACACCAAACAACACTAAACAACACCAAATACGGAATACCAAACAACACCACACCAGAGCCCAATAAAGGCCCAGAGGAAGGGCGGTATAAAGAAGAAATTATTTCCCTGCCCTAAGAAGGAAATAGTCTGAAATATTATCATTCTGCGCCTTCTTTCCTTTTCCTTTCGACACCTCGTGCCACTTACCTTGATCAAAAATAACAACCAACATGAGATTGTTTTCATTGGCCGCTTCCTCACTGTTAGATAAGTTGTCCGACTCTAAGTCAGACTTTCTGGTGAATGCCCGCGCTTTGTTCCACCTGCGATTTCTTTGTTATTCATAACTTCTTCTGCTAATTTTTGTCCTCATTCTCATTGTTCTCTTTACCCTGGATCTACCTTGAAATTCGTGGCCGAAACTAAATTTGGACTTGGTGTACCCCATCCTGAAGCGCCCTTCTTAACATTTTTGATGTTTTTGTTAAGCGAGGCATGAGGCATGCAAATGACCTGGATTTTTGCAAATTCGGCACCGAAAGGCGGTGTTCTCGTAATCCAAGGGTTGGAAATGCTACAAATTCCCAAATTTCGAGATATATGATCCGGCAGGGCTTTACTCAAATCTACTTCAACACACAATCTGACATATGTGCACATTCCCAATTCGATACGTTCCATGTCTTCTTTTATGAATTTACCTAGAGCATTTCCGATATCCTCTAGGGCATACCAAAAGTACAAGGGTAAGTTAGGTAACCTGACCCAGACTGGTGTTACAGTAATTGGGTGGGTATTAGAGATCGAAACCTCGAAACCACGGGGTGAAGTACAGACCAGCGTTGCCCCAAAACCATGGGCCCTCTGAAAAGGACCGCTGAAAATCCTCATGGTCTTTGAAATGAACAATGAAAAAACCTTTTGAGCACAATGAAATTTCACACTTACTTGTCCAGTTCTCAAACACCCATTGATACAAGGCTGAAGAAGAAGGCCAAAGTCCATTAAAACGGCCTATGATGGCATCCTTCGACAAGGCCTTGAAATAAGCATCTACTGCCAGATTGTTTATCTCCAGATCAAAAGTTTCCTTAGCTAAATCGGCTAGGAAAGCTTGATTTCTGGCTTGGCCGCTTCCATTAGTCCCTAACACCTCTTTGAAGGAGTTCTGCAGGGCGGTGCCTCTGTTATTTTGTATTTACTCCCTCATGCCTCGAGCCGTTGCCTTATAGCCTCCTCCCGTGCCATTTTCTCCTGCGAAGGTCCTACGACCCCACGCGCTAGCTCCCCGCCTATTGCCTTTAAGGCTCGAGATCTCCTTGGCCATGGCGGACCTCTTTTCCCGAGCATTGTCATTCTTAGGTGGGCTTCCATCGCCGCCATTAGGACTCGATTTCTGTTCATTCCCTTTCACATTCGCTACATAGAGATTAGGGTTTCTTTTCTCCATCTCGTCCCCCAATCAATAAATATATTATTTTTAAAATTAAGTGCGGGAACTTTTTTCATTTTCAAAAGTGCTTTGTAACTTTTTTTTCTATTTATTATAACAAATCATTCATGATAAATACATTTGATATTTTTATAGGTTTTATTTCGAAATTAAATGATGCAATTTTTTCATCTTAACATATTTTTTAGCTTTAGGTTTCCATGTCATTCTGATAAATAGATTTGATATTTTTAGGATTTTCACGGTAACTTTTTTCATTTTAATTTTTTTACTATTTATTATATTAAATGTTTTATATATTATGTGTTAGATAATGGTATTGAATATTTTGTAAATGAATTATTTATATAAATACTTTCTATTTTATAATTTTAATTAATTATTTGATGTAATTTTATGATTTAATATATTATATATTGTATGAAAACTTTGTTATTGTTTGATTTTATTATTTATTATGTAATTAATGTTATTTTTTAAAAACTATGCAAGTATTTGTATTAATTAAATAATATTTAATATATAGTGATATATTAATTAATTAATTTTTAGTTTTTCATATTTGAATGATTTTATTATTATGTATAATTGATATGAATATTGCATTTTTAAAAACTTGAATTTGTATTGGTATATATTCATTTTGTAATTAAGTGCCGTAACATTTGATTGATTTTTTATTTTTTCTATATTTAAATATATTATATATGTCTATAATACCTATAGTGAAATATATATCTTAAATATAACTAGCATATCTATCATAAAAAATCTATGTAAAATATGCTGAGAGGTATCATTCTCGAGGCACCTATTCCACCTATGTCTTAAATTTAATATAGGCGCCTTGAGAATGATACCTCTCGGCATATTTTACGTAGATTTTTTAAGATAGGTATGCTAGTAGATAGTGGTGTAGTCCACTATCTCGAAATGTATGGTGATAACATTCACATTTGTTTTTAGCTGGTGCAAAGAGGTGAGATGTTTAATCAAGACTGATGAAAGAAGTTGGTGTTACGGTTGCCTCCTGGAACTTGTCTTGAGGTTAGAAAATATGGCGGAACTTTGTTGGATAGGATTAACTTGAATTTTCTGCATCCTTTTAATTCAGTTTTTAGGAGAATATATGATGACCTTGAATTTGTACATTTCTCTGCCCTGGATATGTTTAGCACCATTCCACCATTGATCTATCCAGTGATATATATCCAGATGAGATAACCATAAACACTCAAATTTGAAGTGGGGCCTGCCCCGTCAAGTAGTTTTTTTGAATACTTACAGTGCTAGGCTTATGATCGGACAAAATACTTGCAATGACCCTAGCTGTAATCTATTTGGTAGAGGGATTTAGTGCCATTCTCTGAGATATGAGAATCTGGTCTGATTCCTCTGAGATGTAGATTTTACCTTGGGGATTTTCTTTTGTTACACCATGTGTAGAGAGGCCTTGTGTGAAATCCATGCCAATTAGGGATGTATCCTGTTCAAATTGTGAGAGAGCTTCTGCTGTCCTAGAGTTGTATCATGTGCCTCATTTGTTTCTCCCATAAGATTTGGTGTTATTGAAGTCACCTGGAAGAAAAGGGCATGAGAGAGGAGATCAAAATTTCTTGCTGTAATTGATCAATAAGATTAAGGTTTCCACAAGGTGGTGTTAGTGTGTATAGATATTGGTCACACAAAGCGCATGTTGAACTCGTGAGGATAAAAAAAGCCATCTATTCCCAGGAAAAGATCGATGGGAGGATATATCATACCTGGACGCATCCAATGAATGACAGTTCTTATTTTAAAACAGATGGTGTTCTGTTTACTGCCCCAAATACCTGTGAACCTCAGAGCCTTACTTGAGCTCAAGCACATCACTTATTGTAGAAGAACCATATTTACCTTTTCAGTCATGATCTTGTCTTTGAGAAATAGACGTTTGTTGGGGACATTTACACCCCTTATTCGAAGAGAGCATCCACATTAGGTTGTGGGTTGTCGGAGGTGCTTTACCTTCCAGAAGGACTATGATTGTTGGATCTTAGGAGTCCAGATCTGCAGTAATTTGGTCATTGTGCCACCAAGACTACCCTGGACTCGTTCAGTGATCTTAGGTAGATTTTTTTGGTCTCGACTTGATTTTTGGGTTGCTAAGTATCCATATCTGTAGGTATGAGGTCCACAGCATGTTATTTTTCAGCAGCCCCTTTTAAAAAAAATAATTCTGGTATTGGGTCCATTGACATCTTCTTTTGCTTGGAATGTGACTGACTAAATCTTCTTGCCACGCAGCTAATCTTGTGCAGGAATTCGTGGTTGTTTCCTTGAGAAGGGCTTCTCTCTGAGATGATGTCATCATCCATCTCTTCCACACCTGGATCTACCATGGCTGTGCACTGATTGGCTGAATAGATCAACTTTGCTGTACTTAATGGTTCCTTTCCTCTTCTTGTATAGGCTTTCTGGTAAATTGTTTTCATTCACTATTCTGTGCTAATTGTCTTTGTACATATTTTCGTGTGCTATTGCAGTTTGTTGTGCCTAATGTGTTGTTGTTTGCTGTTGATGCAGGACTCAAGATTCTGAGTTACATGGGTGTGGCATATCTTGGCTGAGTGAATGTTCATAACAAATCTGACTCGAAATGGGATTTTCCATAGTCCAGAGGGGCCATTTCCGTATATTCCGCACATCCTAAGTATCAGGTGATCAGACAAGAGGTTTTCCAAGTCCACATTTACACAAATCCTTGCATAATTCAAGCCTCTAGGATTTATGCGAACTCAATTGAATTTATCTCCTATTGCAGATTCTAATTATTAATAGAGGATTCTCGCAACCACACACTGGCCAGCTGTGGTAAACCGTAATATTACCCAAACTAGGACAGTGATAAGGTTTTGGGGAACAATGTTTCATGAGGAGGTATTTCTTCTTGAGGAGCCCGGTCCATCTTGGAAAACCTGATCTTTTTCATGTGTTGTGGGGAAGAAACCCAGGAATTAGCCTTTTGTGCATCATTAACATATCCAGTACCAGTTCTCCGTTTTTGTTGGGAAGGTGAGCTTGATGACAACCTGCTCTTTGCATGGTGCTGTTCAAAATTCATAATCTCTTCTTTGCAGATCTGTGGTGCCTCCTTGGATACTATAAATCTATGGTGCCTTAGTAGATACTACAGATCTGAAATTTTAGAGGGGTGGTTGAGTGGCTTGATTTGCAATCGATCTGTTGTCATATAGTGTTGAAACCACTGAGATGGGCTTCTCAGCTATGCTATTGGGGAGGAGGCCATGGTATACTTTGGAGGGCAGATCTTAGTTCCAAACAGCCTTAGACCAACAGAAGATCATTTCTAAATGTTGGGACTGGGGAATTTTGCTGCAGTTAGAAGGGGTAGCATGGGATGGTGGTAGCCGGAGTCTTTGGGTGGACATCATTGACCTTCTTTCACATAACCAAAACAAATATTACTTAAGAATTTTTAGTCCACTTGCAATCTCTCTATAAGGAAATTATATTGGATATACACACCATGCGCCGTTGGAATGAATGGACTGTATTGGCTGTATGCTTTTAAATTAAATACTCAGCCAAGATCAGAAATTAGACAATTCCGTATACGAGTACATTTCTTCTGCTTTCTTTGCAGCCCATGTATGTAATAGATGGTTTTAGATGACGAAATTTTAAAAAATAGTAGTAAAGTTTGATTTGTTTCATATAATATTAGAGTAGTTTTTGTATGTTAGACAAAGGCTTTCCGACACTTGTTGGATGGTACCACTTAAAGCATGGATTGAATATATGGTTTCGATAGCACGGGAATTAAACTACAGCACTGCGGAAACTATTCCAGGCAAGAGTAAAAGCTCAATATCATCTCATCTGACAAATAGTAAAATCCCAATAGAATCATCTTATTCACCTTGAGAAAAGGTAGTCTCCACCACTGGCTCAATAAAATCCCTACCCATACAAGGTATTTATAATAATCGAAGCATAAACATTATTGTGGTTGGAACTTTTGCCAACCAGATCCAGGGCCAGGAGAAGACCCAGTGGACAACACTTTAAATGTGAATCTAGTTGTGTTATGTGTGGAAAACTTATCTTAAATGATAGAGGCTGAAGGATATAGCAGAGTGCTTATGCAGCAAAGAAAACAAGTGACATCAGATGTAGAACTGTACTGCAAAGTTATATTATGCAGCCCTGTTCAGGATCTGAAAAGTTAGATGTAGAATGTTTTACTCCTTATTCTCTAGTTACTAATCCACTTACTAACAAGAATAGAAGAATTCCTTAATATACAAGGAAGAAGATGAGGTGTTGGCTAAACCATTAGAATCACTTCATAACTAATCATTAGTTTATCATCTTCGGCTGGTTGTTCTGCAAAGTTGTGTTGTACAATGTTGACACTGTAAAGCTGTGTAGTATCGTAGAATAAGACCTTGTGGTATGCACATGCGTATGAGGTGTGATTGTGAAGCTATTGGTGAAGTTATATCATGACGTAGAGTAATGCCATGGTGCCACAAGTTATTTGAGGTCTCATATGCTCCTAGATCAGTGCCCCTCCTTTAAGAGCAATGGTCCCCATTGCGTGCATGTGTGGAAATAGATGCGGAAAGTTGTTGGCAACTTGAGCTTCTATGAACTTATTTTATTGAGGAGATGCTTGACCTGCTTTGATGATTTGGAAGAGAGGGATCTTTAGTTGTCTTGTCTGTTTGACCCCAGTGTCATTGACCTGATCCGTTTATGTTGGCATGTTACAATCAGGATTTGATTTCAAATAGATAAAGAGTCTTTGCAACCTAAGTCATTAGGTTTGTGTTTGTCTACATGTTCAGTGAGGATAAAATTTGAAACAAGTTTGTCAGCTGATAAATTTTGGGGAAAAATTGGTCAATAAGTCCGAATTATTATTTAAAAAGTCTTGAATTAAATAATAAACTATAATTGGAAATCTAGATCAATCTAGCTATAAATAAATCTTAATCTATTAATAAATAATAAATTAATAATTATAAAATATATTAGAAAATCTAAAATTAAATGATAGTCACTAAATTACGACTAGATCAACCTAGCTATTAGTAAATTTCTAACTATTAATAAATGAGTTTATAATTGAGAAATAAATAAAAAATTAAATGTAACCTTAAAATCCTAAGCCATAAACATAATAAATTAACCTAAAGATTACAATTTATAGCATCCTAAACCATAGACATAATTAACCTAAATAAAAGAAATAAGCAGCGTATGTTATTAGAACGTGATATTGTAACGCCTTGAATTTTTGTAAGCTAGCATAGTAATCACTTTTCATGATGTTGTAACTGCAGAAATGAAGATAAATATGTTAAGACACATCTTTTGATCTTAAAGGAATGTGTTGCTAATCTGGACCCTTGTTTGCTGTAATTTGTTTACTTGGGACAGAAGTTATTATTGCTTGTGTGATTGCTAATGAGACAACAAACTTGTCGTATGCTTGATGAACTCTTTTCGCTGATTGACAGCACACCTTGAATCAATTTCATTGATCCAAGGTATGTTGTGGCCTTCTTGTGATCACCTTGTCGATTTACTTCTAAACTTGAATGAAGTCTAAAACCAGACTGAAGGTTGATATAAAGGTTGCGGCACACGATTACGGTATGAATATCTGAAATACGTAGATGCCAATGAAAATGTTCGATTCTCGAACCACACCTTTGTAACAGCTGAGGCAGTAAACGATAAGGGCTCTGATGCGAGTGGCACGGTATGTGGAACATGGGACGAAACGCCCTGCATAGTGTTGAACATGAATGCCGGTCGAGAAAGACTTGATTTGAAACTATTAATTAAAAACTATGGGATTAAACACTAACCTACTACTAAGTTTAATCCTATACCCTAACTACTACCCTATATGGATTTTTAAATTTCATAAGAATGAAAATAGATGTGAATTCTATTAACCTATGAACTAGGCGAATAACCTAGATGTGGACTATTAAAAATCCTAAACTATACCTAACCTAAGGAAGGGGACGTATGGACCCATGCGAATGGAAATGGATAAGAAGGGACGATAAATGAAGTTCTTACATGTGGAGCGCCAAGTTTGGCGGGAACAAGGAAAAGTTGGAGGTGTCCAACTAGCTATGAAGCTAAAATAGGAATTACATGCAAAATTTGAAATTGGAAACTTACCAACCTGAGTCGGCGGTGGCGTGAGGAATGAGGAAAGGTAATGCATTCAATGCATTCAATTACCTTGGTCTTAGCGACCAGCTCGCCTTGGAAAGTGGATTGGGAAAGAATTGTTTGTTGTTGTGTGCATCGGGTTTTTAGTTGCTCTGCATTTTGTTCTTCCATGGTTACTGTCGAACCCTGCTGTAATTTTGGTTATTGATTCTGTCTTTGGAGAAGCTAAGGGCTATTTTTGAGCCTGTGTGGAAGTTAGTGGACTGTTTTGGAAAGCTGGCCGAGAGGACGTCGTGGAAAGCAGCTCCGGTGGATGTGGTTTTCTTCTAACCACAAAAAGAAATTAAGACATGTTAAGCCCTTCTCCTTAAACCGTTTGCTTTTGCTTAATCGACTCATTAAAACAACCCCGCTCTTATGAGGAGGCGATTTAATCAAATGATGTTGTTGTTTTGAAAGGAATGAGCTCTGGATTGAGTTGTTTTCCTTCTTGAGTATGACTTGGATAATTTCTTTGTGAATTAGGTGAATGAAATAAGTCTGCTCTTGATGAATGAGTTGTTTGGAATGTCGGTTAATTGATTTCTACTCAATAGGAGTTGAATTTGTGTGGAATAATACATTAGTTGTGTGTGTATTAATATGAGTTTTGTGCAATCTTGTATAAACATAAGGGTATGTGATTACGTATGTTTGGTTTGAATCGCATAAAAAAAAAAGAGAGGAACACGACCTTGGGTATTTCTTGTGAATAAGTGAAATAAAGGGGATTGTGCTTGCTGTATGAGATTGTTTTTGACTGTATCTTGCATACGCATCTATTACCCTATACGGGTTTGCATTGATAAATGTATTGTTATGTGAATATTGTATTTCGAGATTCGGTGTGTGGAAACGTTTGGAAAAGAAAACGGATTTGTGGTGATGTTGATAAACTATTATGTGAGTTATAATTCCTAGATGTTTTTCATTGCATGGAATACGGGTTCCCTAGACAGATGGTTATAGTAGTTTGTTGGTGTCGAAACGTAGCACCCACAGGACTCCGCAACGCGATAGGTTGAAAGTTTCGGTGCGATTGCACAACATGGAGCTTTTCCCAAGTGTGAGACCTCGCGAAATCGGAAAAGCTCTCCGGATGAAGGCCGGCTCCTATTCCTCTGTTCAAATGCACCAATGAAACGCAGAGGTTTACCCAAAAACCTAATCTAACTACCAAGGAGACAGGGAGAGAGAAATGCATAAAAATAAACCTAAGCTACGGAGGTGATGCACCGAGGAATGAAGAACATATGTTTTGCCAATAAACACAAACCAATAAAATGTAATGCAAAAGATATGCACAGATAGCCAGATTTACAATGAAGATCGGAAGGACGCAAATAAACACGTAGAGGGTTGAGAAACATCCACAGATATGCATTAATTTGCTCCAAAGGGTGATACAACACTGCAAAATGCCAAGAGGCAAGGTTGCATTACAATTTCAAATGGGAAGGTCCTTTGCTCCACAAATCCACCTGCCAGGGAGAAGAAGGGAGGAGGCACAAAAAAAAAATGTCCAACCTTTGAAAAACAGCCCCTCCTTACATTTTATAGAAGGGAAAGAGATGGAGAAGTGAGAAAATCGAGATTTGCCCAACCACCTCCAAAACTGCGCCTAACTCCATTCATCAAGGCGGTAGGTAAGAACCTCAACGACCAAAAATGGCGAACTGTCATATTTCCCGCGTCAGGCCCGTTAGTCGGGTTTGGGACTCTCCTCTGCATCCGCATCGGGCTTGGAGGACACCGCGGCATGTGTTTGATGTTCGTGCTTTCCCGAAACCCGCATCCACCGCTATTACCAAATTTCCTTTGTTTTCGGGTTCGGGGGTGTGACTCGCATATGCATCGGGTTTGGGAGGTGGCGCAACATGTTTTCGCCCCATGCTTTTCCGACTTGTTTTCCCGACCCGGAAACCCGAATTGCCTTGTGTCGGGTTTTGCGACCCTTCCGACATGTCCTTCCTGTCGGGTTTTCTAACCCCTCCGACACATTCTTTGTTGTCGGGTCTTTCCGCCCCTCCGACATGTCGTTCCATCATGCTTCTCCGCCCGGAAAACCCGATTTCCTTTTGCGTCGGGTTTTGGAGACCCTGCTGCATCTTTTCTTGCGTCGGGTTTGGGGATGGCCTCGACATGTTTTTGATCCGTGTTGTTCCGACTTGTTTTCCCGATTTGCCTTTGCGCTTAGCTATATTTACCCTGGGGGGGTAAATATATAAAATAGTAGCATCTTACTTTGCTGTTCTAATTAGATATGGTATTTTGCCTACCGGTTCTTGGTATTCATATGGGATTGTTTGGAAGGAAGTTCCAATTTGATGAGGAATGAGAAAAATCGAGTCTATATATTAGGTGAGTAGAGCATACAAATTTTCTTGTGTTTTGTTGAACTGAACTCAAGGATATATATATATATATATATATATATATATATATATATAATTTTAAGGATTGTGAACCTTTCATCGTTTTCATTAGAGCAAGAATATGAATGGATTTATTACTTTCTGTTGGAAAGTGAATTCTCTCATTGTCATGATGAAAGTGTGACTTGTTGTTCTTTGTACACTCTTACATGTTATATAGACGTAAATGTCTCAGAGAGTGAATTATTTTGAGGGGAAAGGATTGTGTTTAGAAGTTCCTTTGGTATCGATGCCTACGGATCAGTTGCAATGAACTCTGGTCAACTTTTGTTGGAAAGGTAATAGTAGTTTTTGAATACTGAATTATACTATTCAGAATGAATTATACTATTGGAATATGTCTGTTCTAAATGATGGATATTTGGTTAGACAGTGAGAAGAGGTAATATGATCCTCCCCCTTTTATTCGATTATTGATTCATTTATTTCTCTTTGGACTGTTATCATTGATTGATATCACGTTTGGATTAAAATTTCTAATACAGTTATGATGCAAGGAAAGAGAGTGTGGATGGATAATTTGAATTAATGTTCGTTTCTTCTCTTATACAGTTGAAAATCTATAATTATTATGGAATGAATTTTGTATTGCGATGGTTTAAGCATCTGCATTTAATTGCTGCTTACTTTTCTCTTCAGCGTTTGATTGTTTGAAATCCGATGAGTTGTATGAAAGCAAAGGAAAGTAGTTCGGTTAAATTTTCAGTTAAACTCTATCTTTTGAAATTACAACTATTGTAAGGAATGGAATTTACAGCATTTATATTGGAACAACAATATGCATAATTGTGTTTTAGTTCTTACAGATGTTAATTCTGGAACTATTTGAAGGAAATTACTTCTTGTAGTAATTATTGGAAAAAAAGGGCAGTAATCCTTTCTTTTCTGATTGGGAGGGTAATTAGATGATTGAGTTGTTATGTTGTTCATCCTTATCGGTACTTAATTCTTGAATGATGTTCATTTTAACGTTTCATAAAAGCAGGGTTCTTTTATTGAGACAGTTAATTAAAAACACCTCATTTTAATGACAAGTGCTTAATATGCTCAGTTCAATGAACTGACCCGTGCAAGTAATTTTTGCAGATGGAACTTGAATATAAACGAGGACATGGTTGTTTTTTATACTTCTTTTGATTAACTGAGGATGGATTGTATTTGATAGCTATTATTCCTCTACGAGGAAACGAGAGAGGAAGAAATTACATTCTTCTATCTTTATGAGTTGTAATGTTGTTTGATATAAACAAGGCCCAGTTGTTTGGGCTGGCAAATGTATAGATTGTAAAACTTATGGATGAATACAAGGAAAAGTGTGATATTTTAATGGCTGTATCAATTGATATTGTTGAATAAGATTGAGAATATAATATTATTCCTTGATTGGAAATGTTCAAATGATAGTGGATAGATTTAAAAGGAATAAATATCTATTCTTTACTTGAATACAACTTTTTACGTTGGAATGTGCAATTAGTTCATACTTGGGTTAAGATGAATTTTAAATTGACATTGAAATGGATTTAGGTGAATATGAACTCTTAATTGAAAGGTATTCGGGATTAGCTTATAAGCTAAGGAATATCAAATAACATAGGAGCAGCTGAACTTTGTATTCGGACTCCGTTAATAGCCTCGAATGTTTAAATTCAGAAAATATAGATATGGGAAAACATATCTATTGTTAACAGACCTTAACTGAAGTAAGGTTATGGAGAATAAATGAATAAACTCATTTAGAATTAGACCTCGTTTAAATGATGTCTAATAAGATGGAATTCTGAATTTATTTACAGTTGTGGGTAAAAATTTGGTTAAGTTTAATAGGTTAAACTTATTACGTTATCTGTAATGGACTGATTAGTCCGAAGAGTAAAGAAAGGAACCAAGAAGAGAATATGCAACCCTTCGGTATGAAGAAGGGGATGTATATTAAGCTAGAAGACAAATTAAGTCTCTCTCTTAGCTACATACAACTGCAACGAGAACGAGGTTTAAGGATCAGCAGGGTTGCTGAAAGTCGATCTTAAATATTAAGATTATAATCAAAACACGTGCGAATGGGATGTGTACTTCTCGATGAGAGGATTCCGTAGGACCTTGGCACACGCCAGCTACAATATGGTGTCTTCATGAAGGCGGGGCCTTCATGACGACACAATGTTGTGGCTGACATGTTACAACGCCCTCTCGAATCAAATCATCAAGTTTACATAAGCTGGATACTAAGTTCTTAGATGGGGATAGGAATGTGATCACGTATACGGAGTGACTCCGGAGGACTAAGGTAACTAGACACACGGAGTCATCTAGGGACGACACCGTATGTCTGCGTACCTTTAGTTACCATGAGTAACTTCCTATACTCATTCATATTGCTAGTTTGGGGTTAGAGCTTGACCTTAAACGGGAGGACTGGCAGAGACCAGGAAAGACCATTCTAGATAACAGATGAAGTGAGGTGAAGGACGTATTCCAATGATGTGTATCACATCTAGGAATATGATCATGCAAAGCATGTGAAAATCTTTGGCCAAAGTATCGCAAGTGTTGGTTGCGTTGTCCTAATCACCTAGTTTAAGATGCAGGATGTCAGATGAATATCAGTAACAGATATTCAGATAGGCTTCTTAAATGGAACACTTCGATAACTAGAAACGGTAAAAGAACCCGGTATATTTATTATACATTGCATGGATTAACATGAAGGATCGGTAAGTCGCCGAGTCATGAAATGAGAGATCGCTGAAACTCTGAGCCATAAAATGGGAGATCGGTAGTTCTTCGAGTCATTTACAATAACATATGGTATCAGTTATATGATTGAATGGCACTGAATGTGTGTTCCATATTGCAAAATATGCGAGCAGAGAACATTGGTTTTAAAAAGAAATTGTGTGATCCAAATTGCATTAATTGGATAGAGAACAATTATTAAAACTTGAACGTGTGTTTGAATTGTATAATTCAATACGAGAGAAACGTTGCATGTAATTTTTTTTTTTCCCTTGTTCTAGTGTCTTAAAATGGGGATGTTACATCTTGGTATCAGAGCTGAAGGTTGCAGCTCTTGGACCTAATGAGTCCACAATTTAATAAAATTTATATTTTCTTATTGAACAGAAAATGGTTAGAACAAGAGGAAATGTTGCGAACAACCCACTACTGGGTGGAGAAGCAGCTATTGCTCAAAAGCTGGATGAAATCCTGCTTTGCCCTACTAGATACGAGAGATCGTTTGACTATTTTGGAACAACAATCAATGGGCAATGAAGAGGAGGAAGAAGAAGCTGATATAAATGATCAGCCACCTCCATGGACAACACCAATGGAGGGAATCCGGGTGTTGATAATAGTAATGTGAATGCTCCTAATCATCCTGAAAATAAAAGGGCAAGATTAGCGGATGAACTTACAAATGACATAAAGAGAATAAGTCCTCCAAAGTTTGATGGAACAACACTTGGGGACGAAGGCGAAATTGGCTCAGTGAAATGGAGAAGTACTTTGCAATAAGAAACTTCTCAGGAGACCAAAGCGATATGGGGAGCATATCAGCTTTCTCATGAAGCATCATCATGGTGGGACAACCATAAGGTTGAGTTGAATATTGTCGAATCAGACATAACTTGGGATCAATTTAAGGGTTACTTTAGGCAACGGTGGTTGCCTCAACTCTATTTTGATAGGAAAATGATCGAATTCAGGCGGAGTCGCAAGGAAGGCTGACGGTGACAGAATACTGGGAAGGGTTTACTAAACTCCTTAAGTATGTGCCGCAGTACCAAGCTGACGAGAAGTTCAGAATACGAAAGTTCATAATGGGACTGAATCCCATCATTGGTGGCGAAGTGGATGTCCACGGTCCAACCACCATGGAAGGAGTTGTCGAAAAGGCAATAAGACAGGAACAAAAATTGAGAGCAATTTCTGCTCATAGGGAAGAGATAAGGAAGAAGATTCCCAACTCTTCTTCATCTCTCGCACCCAAAAGGGGGCCTTGGAAAAGGTTTGGTGTGAAAAACAAAATTGTTGTAGATAACAACAAGAAATATGTAATGAACAAACCTGTAAATAGTGTGCGGAACAGCTTCGCAAAAGTTAGTGGCAATGGACAAAAGTCCTATGGAAGCCAGAGTGATAACTTCAAAGCTGGTAGCAAATTTGAGCCTAGGAAAGGGCCAGTTGGAGGATGCTTCAACTATGGAAAGGACCATTACGCGAGTCACTGTCCTCTGAAAAAGGATGATCGCGATCAGCAGCATAGGATACACGCTGCGGTGGCTAACAGACAAGCTGAAAAGCAAGTTACACCCATAGAAGTTCCGGGTAAGTTATTCGGTACACCTGTAGTCATAATTTTTGATACTGGAGCTACTGAATGCTTTATTTCTACTAAACTTGCAATGAAATTAAAAAGAAAGGCTGAACGAATGGATAAGACATGGACAATGCATTATGGGAATAATGTTGTCCATACAGTTGAAATGTGCCTTTTTGGGGCAATTCTTGACTTGCCTAGTTTCTCCACCGAAGTTGACCTGTATGTCACTCCTTTAGGATCATATGATATCATTATTGGAGTTAATTGGTTGTGAGACATAAGGAAAAGGTCGACTGTTATGAAAAACAAATTTGTTGTTTTGATGACCTGCAGAAAGCAACAGTCATTCAAGGTGTAAGCGTGAGGTTGCAGTTAGGAAACTAACAGCTATGCAACTAAAAAGGGCTAAAAATAGAGGCTGCACCTTGTATGCCATAAAAATGACAAAAAATGTTGAGGAAGATAATGATTTCATGGAAAGATATCCATTATTAAGGGATTTCAGAGATGTATTTCGGAGGAATTACTGGTCTTCCCCCAACGAGAGTTTGACTTTGCATAGAGATCAAGCCGAGGCCGAACCCATATCTAAGGCACCTTATAGAATGACCACTCCTCGAGTTGGTAGAGCTAAAGGCTCAATTACGGAACTTTTGTCTAAAAGGTGATAAGACCGAGCGTCTCACCATGGGGAGCGCCGGTAATTTTTGTAAAGAAAAAGGATGGCACATTGAGACTATGCATTGATTACAGAATGTTGAATAAGGCAACTATTAAGAATCGATACCCACTTCCTAGGATTGATGATCTGTTCGACCAGATGCGTGGAGCATCAGTCTATTCAAAAATAGATCTTCGATCTGGGTATCATCAGCTGAGAATAAAGGAAGAAGATATTCATAAAACAACTTTTAGAACAAGGTACAAGCATTATGAATTCACGGTGTTACCTTTTGGGTTGACAAATGCACCTGCCGCCTTTATGAATCTGATGAACAATATTTTTCAAGAATACCTAGACAAGTTTGTGCTTGTATTCTTGGATGACATTCTTATATACTCTAAAAATGTCGAAGAGCACCAAGAACATTTAAGGATAGTGCTGGAAGTTTTAAGAAAGAGGAAGTTGTACGGTAAACTGTCTAAATGCTCCTTCTATGATGCAGAGGTGCATTATTTGGGACATGTTATAAGCAAAAACGGGATAGTTGTTGACCCTTCAAAGATCGCAGCTATAACCGAGTGGCCTGCGCCTAAGAACGTGCATGAAGTAAGAAGCTTCATGGGCTTGGCAGGATATTATAGAAAGTTTGTTAAGGACTTTTCAAAAATTGCTGCCCCAATCACTTCATTACAAAAGAAGGATAAGAAATTTGTCGGGACTGAAAAATGTGAATCTGCCTTTAAAAATTTAAAGGAACAGTTAACTACAACACCTATTTTAACTGTACCAGACCCAAATGGAAATTTTATGGTTGTAACGGATGCATCGGGAGAAGGCCTTGGAGGCATTATATTACAGAAATAACCATGTCATAGCTTATGAAAGCAGAAAGCTTAAGTTACATGAACAGAATTATGCTCCACACGACCTAGAGCTCACTGCCATTGTACATGCACTTCAAATGTGGAGGCATTACCTTTTAGGCAAACCTTTTGAGTTAAAAACTGACCATCTGGGGTTGAAGTATATTTTTACTCAGCCAAATCTGAATGCAAGACAACGAAGATGGTTAGAATTTCTGTCTCAGTATGATTTTGATATAAGCTACATCAAAGGCAAGGAAAATAGAGTGGTAGATGCTCTGAGTCAAAGGAAGCACATCTCTGCTCTTATAACGTTAAGAACTCAGTTTAAGGATGAGGTGAAAGATGTCATGGAATCTGACTCTTATTTCCAGCAAGTTAAAACAACACTTGCTGCAGATCCAAAGGATGTGAAGTATAAGGGATTTCATTTTGATAATGAAGGAATTCTGAGGTTCGAAAACAGGGTATATATACCCTTGGCAAATGATTTAAGAAGGAAATTGTTAACTGAATTTCATAATTCACCTTTTTCTGGACACCCTGGCATTACGAAAATGCTTGTTGATCTTAAGCAACAATACTTCTGGAAGGGAATGAAAAAGGATGTGGTGGAATTTGTAACACACTGCTTGGAATGTCAGCGTGTTAAGGCGGAACATATGCATCTTCTTTGGATTATTGTATCCCCACAGCGTTCCACAATACAAATGGCAAGTGATAATGATGGATTTCGTTCAAGGATTGCCTATGTCAAGAAATAAGCATGATATCATCCTGGTTGTTGTCGACAAATTAACCAAAGTGGCACACTTCATTGCTAGTAATTTGAAGGACGATGCACCAGTGTTAGCAAGAAGATTTGTACATGAAATTTTCAGATTGCATGGAATACCCGAATTGATCATATCGGACAGAGATCCGAGGATGACATCAAGGTTTTGGCAAACGCTTAATGCGGCCTTGGGAACTAAATTAAACTTTAGCTCTGCATATCATCCGGAGACGGATGGACAAACCGAGAGAGTCAATCAAGTTTTAGAGGATATGTTAAGAATGTATTGCATGGACCAGCAGTATAAATGGGAGGAATACCTTCCACTAGTAGAATTTTCCTATAATAATACATACCACGCCTCTTTAAAAATGGTGCCTTTTGAAGCATTGTATGGAAGAAAATGCAGAACCCCTGTTAGTTGGGACAACGTAGAGGATAGAGAGGTAATTGGGCCAGAAATCCTCACGGAAATGGAACAACAAATCAAAATGATTCGGGAACATCTAAAGGAGGCTGCCAATAGGCAAAAGAGTTATGCAGACTTAAAGCGGGTTGATAGGAATTATAAACTTGGTGAGAAGGTCTTTCTTCGGGTTAAGCCGAAAAAGAGCTCAATAACTTTTGGCAAGGTGCTTGTTTGTCGCCACGTTACGTGGGACCTTTTGAAATTGTTGAAATAATCAACCCTATAGCTTATCGTCTAGCATTACCTCCTGCTTTATCACAAATGCATGATGTTTTTCATATTTCTTTGCTTAAGAAATACGTAATAGATTTATCACATGTGCTGAATTGGAATTCCTTGCAGGTCCAAGACCTAGGAATAATCGTGGTTAAGCCCATTCGAGTGCTGGGAACTCGCCAGTTGTACTTAAGAAATCGCGAAGTGAATCAATGTAAGGTCCAGTGGGACCAGTTTAGCGAAGAAAGTGCAACTTGGGAAAATCTCGAAGAAATGAGATCTGCTTTTCCATACTTGTTTGATCGAAATTGAAATTGAAAAACTGATAATTCTACCAAATTTAGACAATTATTGGTCTATTTTACAGTTATCTTAAAACACTGTTTTAATGAGTGAATCTGTTTTTGGTATGAACTTATGAATGGAAGGACAATAATTGAATTTTGTCCTAGAAATTCCTTGAATTGGTTAATTTGATCATCGGGACGATGATTCTTTAAGAAGGGAGGAATGTAACGCCTTGAATTTTGTAAGCTAGCATAGTAATCACTTTTCATGATGTTGTAACTGCAGAAATGAAGATAAATATGTTAAGACACATCTTTTGATCTTAAAGGAATGTGTTGCTAATCTGGACCCTTGTTTGCTGTAATTTGTTTACTTGGGACAGAAGTTATTATTGCTTGTGTGATTGCTAATGAGACAACAGACTTGTCGTATGCTTGATGAACTCTTTTCGCTGATTGATAACACACCTTGAATCAATTTCATTGATCCAAGGTATGTTGTGGCCTTCTTGTGATCACCTTGTCGATTTACTTCTAAACCAGAATGAAGTCTGAAACCAGACTGAAGGTTGATATAAAGGTTGCAGCACCTGATTACAGGTATGAATATCTGGTACGTAGATGCCAATGAAAAAGGTTCGATTCTCGAACCACACACCATTGTAACGCTAGACAGCGTAAGATGATAAGGGCCTGGATGCGAGTGGCACAGGTATGTGGAACAGGGGACGAAACGTCCTGCATAGTGTTGAACATGAATGCCAGTCAGAAAGACTTGATTTGAAACTATTAATTAAAAACTATGGGATTAAACACTAACCTACTACTAAGTTTAATCCTATACCCTAACTACTACCCTATATGGATTTTTAAATTTCATAAGGATGAAAATAGATGTAAATTCTATTAACCTATGAACTAGGCGAATAACCTAGATATGGACTATTAAAAATCCTAAACTATTCCTAACCTAAGGAAGGGGACGTATGGACCCATGTGAATGGAAATGGATAAGAAGGGAAGGTTGGAAATTTAATGGGACAATAAATGAAGTCCTTACATGTGCAGCGCCAAGTTTGGCGGGAACAAGGAAAAGTTGGAGGCGTCCAACTAGCTATGAAGCTAAAATGGGAATTACATGCAAAATTTGAAATTGGAAACTCACCAACCTGAGTCGGCGGTGGCGTGAGGAATGAGGAAAGGTAATGCATTCAATGCATTCAATTACCTTGGTCTTAGCGACCAGCTCGCCTTGGAAAGTGGATTGGGAAAGAATTGTTTGTTGTTGTGTGCATCGGGTTTTTAGTTGCTCTGCATTTTGTTCTTCCATGGTTCTGTCGAACCTGCTGTAATTTTGGTTATTGATTCTGTCTTTGGAGAAGCCAAGGGCTATTTTTGAGCCTGTGGAAGTTAGTGACTGTTTGGAAAGCCTGGCTGAGGACGTCGTGGAGAGAAACAACTCCAGTGGATGTGGTTTTCTTCGAACCACAAAAAGAAATTAAGGCATGTTAAGCCCTTCTCCTTAAACCGTTTGCTTTTGCTTAATCGACTCATTAAAACAACCCTGCTCTTATGAGGGGCGATTTAATCAAATGATGTTGTTGTTTTGAATGGAATGAGCTCTGGACTGAGTCGTTTTTCCTTGCTGAGTATGACTTGGATAATTTCTTTGTGAATTAGGTGAATGAAATAAGTCTGCTCTTGATGAATGAGTTGTTTGGCAATGTCGGTTAATTGATTTCTACTCAATAGGAGTTGAATTTGTGTGGAATAATACATTAGTTGTGTGTGTATTAATCTGAGTTTTGTGCAATCTTGTATAAACGTAAGGGTATGTGATTCTGTATGTTTGGTTTGAACTGGCATAAAAAAAAAGAGGAACACGGCCTTGGGTATTCTTGCGATTAAGTGGAATTAAAGGGATTGTGCTTGCTGTATGAGATTGTTTTTGACTGTATCTTGCTTGCGCATCTATTACCCTATACGGGTTTGCATTGATAAATGTATTGCTATGCGAATATTGTATTTCTGAGATTCAGTGTGTGGAAACGTTTGGAAAAAAAGAAAACGGATTTGTGGTGATGTTGATAAACTATTATGTGAGTTATAATTCCTAGATGTTTTTCATTGCATGGAATACGGGTTCCCTGGGACAGTAAGGTTATAGTAGCATCTTACTTTGTTGTTCTAATTAGATATGGTATTCTACCTGCCGGTTCTTGGTATTCATATGGGATTGTTTGGAAGGAAGTTCCAATCTGATGAGGAACAGAAAAATCAGTCTATATATTAGACTGAGTAGAGCATACAAATTTTACTGTGTTTTGCTGAACTCAAGGATATATATATATATATATATATATATAATTTTAAGGATTGTGAACCTTTCATCATTTTCATTAGAGCAGAATATGAATGGATTTATTACTTTGCTGTTGGAAAGTGAATTCTCTCATTGTCATGATGAAAGTGTGACTTGTTGTTGTTGTTGTACACTCTTACATGTTATATAGACGTAAATGTCTGTAGAGTGAATTATTTTGAGGGGAAAGGATTGTGTTTAGAAGTTCTTTTGGTACTAATGCCTACGGATCAGTTGCAATGAACTCTGGTCAACTTTTGTTGGAAAGGTAATAGTAGTTTTTGAATCTTGAATTATACTATTCATGGAATATATATTGAATATGTCTAAATGATGGATATTTGGTTAGACAGTGAGAAGAGGTAATATGATCCTCCCCCTTTTATTCGATTATTGATTCGTTTATTTCTCTTTGGACTGTTATCATTGATTGATATCACGTTTGGATTAAAATTTCCAGTACAGTTATGATGCAAGGAAAGAGAGTGTGGATGGATAATTTGAATTAATGTTCGTTTCTTCTCTCATACAGTTGAAAATCTATAATTATTATGGAATGAATTTTGTACTGCTTTGGTTTAAGCATCTGCATTTAATTGCTACTTACTTTTCTCTTCAGCGTTTGATTGTTTGAAATCCGATGAGTTGTATGAAAGCAAAGGAAAGTAGTTCGGTTAAATTTTCAGTTAAACTCTATCTTTTGAAATTACAACTATTGTAAGGAATGGAATTTACAACATTTATATTGGAACAACAATATGCATAATTGTGTTTTAGTTCTTACAGATGTTAATTCTAGAACTATTTGAAGGAAATTACTTCTTGTAGTAATTATTGGGAAAAAAAAAGCGGTAATCCTTTCTTTTCTGATTGGGAGGGTAATTAGATGATTGAGTTGTTATGCTGTTCATCCTTATCGTACTTAATTCTTGAATGATGTTCATTTTAACGTTTCATAAAAGCAGGGTTCTTTTATTGAGACAGTTAATTAAAAGCACCTCATTTTAATGACAAGTGCTTAATATGCTCAGTTCAATGAACTCGACCCGCAAGTAATTTTGCGAGATGGAACTTGAGTATAAACGAGCACATGGTTGTTTTTGATACTTCTTTTGATTAACTGAGGATGGATTGTATTTGATAGCTATTATTCCTCTACGAGGAAACGAGAGAGGAAGAAATTACATTCTTCTATCTTTATGAGTTGTAATGTTGTTTGATATAAACAAGGCCCAGTTGTTTGGGTTGGTAAATGTATAGATTGTAAAACTTATGGATGAATACAAGGAAAAGTGTGATATTTTAATGGTTTGTATCAATTGATATTGTTGAATAAGATTGAGAATATAATATTATTCCTTGATTGGAAATGTTCAAATGATAGTGGATAGATTTAAAAGGAATAAATATCTATTCTTTACTTGAATACAACTTTTACGTTGGAATGTGCAATTAGTTCATACTTGGGTTAAGATGAATTTTAAATTGACAGTAAGATGGGTTTAGGTGAATATGAACTCTTAATTGAAAGGTATTCGGGATTAGCTTATAAGCTAAGGAATATCAAATAACATAGGAGCAGCTGAACCTTGTGTTCGGACTCCGATTGTAGCCTCGAATGTTTAAATTCAGAAAATATAGATATGGGAAAAACATATCTAATGTTAACAGACCTTAACTGAAGTAAGGTTATGGAGAATAAATGAATAAACTCATTTAGAGTTAGACCTCGTTTAAATGATGTCTAATAAGATGGAATTTTGAATTTATTTACAGTTGTGGGTAAAAACTTGGTTAAGTTTAATAGATTAAACTTATTACGTTATCCGTAATGGACTGATTAGTCCGAAGAGTAAAG
This sequence comes from Taxus wallichiana var. yunnanensis, assembly GCA_018340775.1. Lineage (NCBI taxonomy): Eukaryota > Viridiplantae > Streptophyta > Pinopsida > Cupressales > Taxaceae > Taxus > Taxus wallichiana. The sequence continues at coordinate 917,227,520 of CM031240.1, read as the reverse complement.
AAAGGAACCAAGAAGGGAATATGCAACCCTTCGGTATGAAGAAGGGGGATGTATATTGAGCTAGAAGACAAATTAAGTCTCTCTCTTAGCTACATACAACTGCAACGAGAACGAGGTTTAAGGATCAGCAGGGGCTGCTGAAAGTAGATCTTAAATATTAAGATTATAATCAAAACACGTGCGAACGGGATGTGTACTTCTCGATGAGAGGATTCCGTAGGACCTTGGCACACGCCAGCTACAATATGGTGTCTTCATGAAGGCGGGGCCTTCATGACGACACAATGTTGTGGCTGACATGTTACAACGCCCTCTCGAATCAAATCATCAAGTTTACATAAGCTGGATACTAAGTTCTTAGATGGGGATAGGAATGTGATCACGTATACGGAGTGACTCCGGAGGACTAAGGTAACTAGACACACAGAGTCGTCTAGGGACGACACCGTATGTCTGCGTACCTTTAGTTACCATGAGTAACTTCCTATACTCATTCATATTGCTAGTTGGGGTTAGAGCTTGACCTTAAACGGGAGGATTGGCAGAGACCAGGAAAGACCATTCTAGATAACAGACGAAGTGAGGTGAAGGACGTATTCCAATGATGTGTATCACATCTAGGAATATGATCATGCAAAGCATGTGAAAATCTTTGGCCAAAGTATCGCAAGTGCTGGTTGCGTTGTCCTAATCACCTAGTTTAAGATGCAGGATGTCAGATGAATATCAGTAACAGATATTCAGATAGGCTTCTTAAATGGATCACTTCGATAACTAGAAATGGTAAAAGAACCCGGTATATTTATTATACATTGCATGGATTAACATGAAGGATCGGTAAGTCGCCGAGTCATGAAATGAGAGATCGCTGAAACTCCGAGCCATAAAATGGGAGATCGGTAGTTCTTCGAGTCATTTACAGCAGCATATGGTATCTGTTATATGATTGAATGGCACTGAATGTGTGTTCCATATTGCAAATATGCGAACAGAGAACATTGGTTTTAAAAAGAAATTGTGTGATCCAAATTGCATTAATTGGACAGAGAACAATTATTAAAACTTGAACGTGTGTTTGAATTGTATAATTCAATACAGAGAACGTTGCATATAATTTTTTTTTCCCTTGTTCTAGTGTCTTAAAATGGGGATGTTACAAATATTATAATATCATAAACCATGAACTGATTATGGACTATAATTAAATAAACTCAAGTACATTTAACCTAATCATAGGCCTAGTTGTGGCATTGCCTAAGCATTTGACTAAGATGCAACAGAATCGATGATATCCAAACTTAAAATCGATTTTGGTGAAGAACTTAGCATTGCGGAGTTGGTCCAATAGATCTTCAATCTAGGAAGATAATAGTGGTTCTTCACCGTGATCTTCTCGAGGGTCTAGTAGTTGATGCACAACCTCCACGTGTTGTCTATCTTTGGTGCAAGCACAATTGGATTGTGGAAAGGCAATGAATCGGGCTTGATGTGTCCATTATCCACAAGTCCATGAATCTTCTGCTTGATCTCTTTGTTCTATAAAATGTTCTCGCATTATAGTGATGGATTAGGAAGAGGTAAACCTAGGATCAAATCAATAGTATGCTTTACCTTGCACAAGGAATAAACACTAACTCAACGGATTGAAAATTATCCTTGTATTCTTCCAACACGTGCAATTGCTTCACATTTGTTGAAGGAACCACAATATGAACTAGAGCCTCACGGATGTGTTTCTCTTTAGGTTTGACCATTAAGAGTACAAACTTTCTACTAGAGTTAACTAGCTTCTTGCATTGCTCGGTGTTAATGAGTGGGAACTTAGGGACAATTTACAATATGTGGTATTGTCATAACCTAGAAGTGCACCATGATAGAGAATGGTGTGTGTACTTATCTTCTGTTGACAAAATTGGAACACCTCAAGGTTGTGGGTAACCTATGACTAAGGTGAACCTCCAGAGAGGGTTGGTTCCCTTGTAAATCATCTAAAAACTAATAAAATTGACAAGGAAAAGGAGAAGGAATGCGGGAAATATAAAATTGAGGTGATACACCAATGATTTGACACACACATGTACTACTGCATATAGAAAATATAAAGATCCACACACCTGCACAACTCTAGGCTAATCTGCAAAATTAATTCAAAGGTTTGGGTAAGGACAACAATATAGGGAAGAATTTCCACAACAAAGCAATACAATACCCTGATAAACACGATGAAAACTCAGAAAACCAGCGATATGAGAAGGCAAAAATGGAGCTTTTTATTCAGAGATGCAAGTACAAGCTAGGATTACAATAGCAAAACAACTGGAAGTAGTGTGTATCCTCTAATTTCTTCACAAAAATCAGACTATAAGGACTGCTGCCATCCTATTTTCAACTCCTTGGTGAATGCAAAATAAAATATTTTATTTATTACATCATCTTCTGCCCCTGGACAACATGCATGAGGGTAAAAATAATAAAATATTGTCCATTTTAGGTCTGCTGCGCCGATTCTGAGTCTGCTGCAATAAATTTATTAAATTAAAACCCCAATCACCTATGGCATATAACCCTTGGCAACTGCATGCAATCAATAAAATAATTATTTTATCTCCCTTCATACTTTTTGCTGCCAACTCTGCTTAGACTGCTGCATGCATCAATAAAATAATTATTTAATTCCTTCATCCTTTGTCTTTGCATGTGTAGACTGTTGCTTTTTTTTTTTTGTCTTCCCTTTTTTTTGTTTTCTGCAAATGCTTTTGCTTTTCTTTGTCCTTTTGCACCTTTGTCTTTTCTTGTTTGACAACATGCTTTTAATATTTATTTCTTTTCTTTAGGGCTGCTATTTCCAACTCTGCTCTACATGCTGCTTTTATTATTAAAAATAGTACAAGCTCTAGTTGCTATTTTAGGCTAAACATTGCCAATTTACCACGTTTGGAGCAGCTCTTGCTAATTTTAGCACCTCTATTTTTAGGCATTTGCTATTTCTACACTCGCTATTTTTAATTTAGGAACACTCTTCTCCACTCATGCCAGTTTCTATTTTTAGTACATGTTATTTTTAGCAAACACTTAAAATAGCCAAATTTCTAAAATAGCCATTTTGCCAAAATAGCCAACTTCACTAAAAATAGCTTTGTTCTATTTTTAGCTCGTTCTTGCATGAAAAATATGGTAACATTTTGGTGACATCATGGGATTGTTTGCTTGCTAAACAAGAGATTAGTAGCCTTTTGCATCCATTGGGCTATGGAGTCACATACTCTGTCAATAACTTGCATCCTCTAAACAAAAGAACTGAATTACCCTCTTCAACAAAAGGAAAACATGTGCATGCAAGCACTTCTTGGAAAGAAAACTAACTAAGAAAACTGGAAAAACAATGTGCATGCAAGCACTTATTGAATTGAAATCCTAAACTACCCTACTCTAACCAAACAAAAAAGGAAAGCTAAACAAAACCACAAACTGGTTGAGAGAAATAACTCCCTTTCCTTAGAAAGTGGGGCCATGAGATCAATTTTGCAACTAGATCACATGGTATGAGTGCAGACATGGCGTGCACTATTGATTTGCCCAAAATATCAGCCCATAAATGAATAAACACCTCTGTAGGATCTGAATTCTGTCTTTGTAGATGTTGAGGCTGATTTTTGACAACTTGAAGCTCTTTCTTATGCTCTGAAATGAGCACAACTGATGGCAACTTTGTTTGTGGCTCTAAACTAGCCAAATACCTGATTGGACATGGTCTTCTCATGACTGACAAACTGATTTTTCTGATCTTGCCCCTCTTCTTTTCTGTGTAATTTCATCATTTGGAGTGCTTAAGGCCCTTTCCTGCTCATATTGGATGCTTGTAGACTGATCTGCAACATTTTCTACCTCATCTTTTGCAAACAACTTCATATTTGATTCCTTTTCAAGCTCAAAGGAAGATTTAATAACAAGAGACTCTTCATGGAAGAAGATAGATGATGGAGGTGTAATACTTACAATTTCAATTGGCTCTTCTTCATCATCAGATCCTTCTAAGTTTGATAAAACCTCATCCTCTACAAGTTGATCTGATATTGATATAGGCTCAAGATTGTTGATCTGATCCTTAGAAACACTCACATGCTCCTTCAAAACATTATCTTTACGTTGTAGCTCAAGAGATCTTGAGAAAACTTTGTCTAACTTTTGCATGTTGGTCATATTCCTCTTGCTGCTCTATAACTTCAACCACTTTCGTGCACTCCTCTATTGTAGGTTTAACCAACTGTGGAATCTATGTCCTCAAACTGTAAGCTCCATTTTGTTAGATTTGGTTCATTCCATAATGGACTTGGGAATATGAGGGAAGGGGTGGGTTGGGTTGCTAACTGATTTTGCAATGGTTGAGATGATTGGAGAGGGGTAAGATCTTGTGGAGGAGCAACTTTAAGAAAGCTAGGAATTTGGAAATTGGGCTCTGGTTGAAGTGGTTGGAAAGTAGAAATAGGAGGGTTGCATGATGATAGTGAAGAATTACCCCATTGACAGGGTCTCTCAACACTAGATTGGTAAGCTTCCAATTCTTCATCCCACTTTGATATTTGTGGTATCAACTCAAACACAAAGTCTATCTTCTCTTGAGGGCTATACCAGTATGGCATAGGACCAACCCAAGGGTAGGGTACCCTAAATCCAAGCTTTGTTGCTTTGATAGTGCTTGTTGCTCTCATTTGTACCATCTTCAACTCCAAGTGTAGTACCTGCATCTGCAAATCATCATTAGGTATGGAATTGCTTCCATAATCTGCATATACCTGCTCTGAAAAACACCATGATTAGGATAATCATACAAATTGTTTGGATCATGGGCATATTCATTGTGATAGGGCTTATAGTACTGATCTGGAGGAATATTTTGAGGAAAAGGAGGTGGAGGGGAGTAATAATTCTCTTGAAACTGGGAATTCCAATGAGGAATTGAAGTCATGATTGCACAACCTCATAAAAATATGAAAATATGAAGGAAATGGTTTGCTGATTGAGAAAATGAGATCCTTGATCCAATGGAGTCGCCAGATGCTGAATATTTGTGTCTGAATATTTTATGCTCTGCAAACTATTGAACCAACATCAATTCTTTGAATAATTTGTCCCACCGGTGTGCAGAAACTGTTGTCACCCAGAAGTGCACCCTGATAGAGAATGGTGTGTGTACTCTCTCTTTGTTGACAAAATTGGAACACCTCAAGGTTGTGGGTAACCTATGACTGAGGTGAACCTCTAGAGAGGGTGGTTCCCTTGTGAATCACCTAAAAACTAATAAAATTGACAAGGAAAAGGGAGAAGGAATGCGGGAAATGTAAAATTGAGGTGATACACCAATGATTTGACACACACATGTACTACTACATACAAAAAATATAGAGATCCACACACCTACACAACTCTAGGCTAATTTGTAAAATTAATTCAAAGGTTTGGGTAAGGGACAACAGTATAGGGAAGAATTTCCACAACAAAGCAATACAATACCTTGATAAACACAATGAAAACTCAGAAAACCAACGATATGAGAAGGCAAAAATGGAGCTTTTTATTCAGAGATGCAAGTACAAGCTAGGATTACAATAGCAAAACAGCTGGAAGTAGTGTGTATCCTCTGATTTCTTCACAAAAATCAGACTATAAGGACTGTTGCGTCCTATTTTCAGCTCCTTGGTGCATGGAAAATAAAATATTTTATTTATTACATCATCTTCTGCCCCTGGACAACATGCATGAGGGTAAAAATAATAAAATATTGCCCATTTTAGGCCTGTTGCACCAATTCTGAGTCTGCTGCAATAAATTTATTAAATTAAAACCCCAAATCACCTATTGCATATAACCCTTGACAGCTGCATGCAATCAATAAAATAATTATTTTATCTCCCTTCATACTTTGGCGCCAACTCTGCTTAGACTGTTGCATGCATCAATAAAATGAATATTTAATTCCTTCATCCTTCGTCTTTGGCGTAGACTGCGGCTTTTCTTTTTTTTTTTTTTTTGCACCGTTTGCTTTTCTTTTGTCTTTTTGCACCTTTGCCTTTTCCTGTTTGACAACATGCTTTTAATATTTATTTCTTTTCTTTTGGGCTATTACGTCCAACTCTGCTCTACATGTTGCTTTTATTATTAAATATAGTACAAGCTCCAGATGCTATTTTAGCCTAAACACTGCCAATTTACCACCTTTGGAGCAGCCAAATTTTAGCACCTCTATTTTTAGGCATTCGCTATTTTTAGACACTTGCTATGTTTAACCACTTTTCTCCACTCATGCCAATTTCTATTTTTAGCACGCGTTATTTTTAGCAAATGCTAAAAATTGCCAAATTTCCGAAAATAGCCATTTTTACCTAAAATAGCCATTTTACCAAAAATAGCCAACATCACTAAAAATAGCTTTGTTCTATTTTTAGCCTGTTCTTGTATGGAAAATATGGTAACGGGTATCTCACATCACCATCTATGAAAACATTTATGGGATTTTCCTCATAGATTCCATGCCAATGATAAAAATATGATTGACAAAGTAAAATTGCAGAGGACTGCATCTTCAAAAGGCTTGATTTTATACACTAGATGCCACTATTGAGTAACACATTTCTCAAATATTGAGCTGAACCATCCAATTGAGTATGGTTGAGGGTGAGACATTAATGGCAAGTTTAATCTTAAAACTACTTCAGGCGAAATTAGGTTCTTCTGACTTCCGTTGTCAACTATGACATACTTCTTGTCCATTGACCCACATCTGGAAATGGAACAAATGTTTTGCTTTCTCCAAATATGAATTGGATGGATCCAATGTTTGCAGTACCAACCATGTCATTGGGCTCAAAGTCCACAACTTGTTTACCCTTATCAAGTGCAATAGTGGTAGTACTGGCTACTTCAACTTGCACAAGTAGCTTTTTCTTAGCACAACATTCATTTGTGGAGTTCATGCTAGAATTATGGATTGTACACCACTTGCCAATCTTGGATTTGCTTATTTTGATCATTTGATGATGCCTTCTTCTTCTGAGGATGGTGTGAAGGGTCGTTCCTTTGAATAGATTTTGCTTCGTTTCAGGCTTGGAATTCTTTCATTTCTAGCTTGTCTTGAGACTTGGATTCTATTGCTTAGACTTTAGCTTCACTTTTTCTTCAAATTTACAAGCAAATCTTTAGGTTTCCCCCAAAGAGGATATTTGTAGGAAGTCCACATCAGATTGAATGTATTGTCTCAAGCTTGACCTATACTTCAAGATGAGATTTTGTTCAAATTCCTAAATATTCAGTTTTTGCGGAAAGGGTGCGAAAGGTGTTCATCTATTCTTAAACAGATTAATCATAGCCTTGGCGCAATTGTGCAAACTTGATGTACTGGTTATCGTAGTTCACAATTGGATAATAGGTATTTTGAGTGCGCCAAGCCTCCAACGAAACCATTCCATGTGTTTACAAAAGATTCTAAGCTATCATTATCTTCATGTGCAATGCAATAGTCATCCCACCATTTCTTTACGGATAAAGAAACTTTAAGAAAAGTAAATGTAATATTTTCTCTATCAAAGAATTGGTCTACCATGTTGTAAGAACAAACAACATTAAGACAATTATCTACGGCATCTGCATCTATTTTGTCTAGATTGACTTGTATCTTATATGGGGTGTGACCACCAAAAGGTAATTGTGGAAGAGTAGGATTTGGAGCAGTGTGTACACGTTTGAGAAGTTGAGAGAAGTGATCAATGATACCCGTTTTCCTTGTGCATGGTGTTCTTCCAATTCTTCTCGTTGCTTTTGCAAAACATCCTCTATCATTTGCTTGAACATATCTGAAGTTGGAGTCTCTGAATTTGTTCGGTCTCCCATCTGAGGATGTGAAGGAATGTATGAGGAAGGATCACAAGTTTTGAGTCCTAACTTCCTGTATTCAGACCTTGTGTGAGTGGGCATACAAACAAAGAGAGAGTTTAGATGAAACTTCAATACCACTGGGATATGATGAAGTGAGTATATGCTTTGATACCATAGCCAACAGGGGACTCAGTGGTAAATATTCTAAATGAGAGTCTAGGTGTTTTATGTACAAAAATGTATTGTGAATGAAAGAGGTCGAAGTATATATCAGAGTGCTTTTGCAACAAAGAAGCAAAGAAAACAAGAGACATTAGATGTAGAATTATAATGCAAAGCTATATTATGCAAAGTCTTGTACAAGATCCTAGTGGTCAGATGTAGGATGTCTATGCACTCCTTATTCTCTAGTTACTAATCCACTTACAAGAATAGAAGAATGTGTTAATATACAAGGAAGAAGATGAAGCATTATTTAGACCGTTACAACCACTTCATAACTAATAATTAGTCCATCTTCAGCGGGTGGTACTGCAGAGTTGCATGGTACAATGCTAACACTGCAGAGCTGTGTGGAACTGTGCGGTATCATAGAGAAGTTCAGACCTTGCGATATGCACAGGTGTACTTGGTATGATGTTGAAGCCATTGGTGAAGGTAGATCATGATGCATAGCAATGTTGTGGTGCTACAAATTATTTGAGGTCTCAGATCCTCTTGGATCACATGATGAATGATAATCTATATCCACAAAACTGTTTTTGCCACTTTATATGTGCCCTCTTTTTATTTACTTAAATGAATGGTGAATATATATATATATATATATATATATATATATATATATATATGATATTTTCATATTGAATTGTGGAACTTATAAATGTTTAAGCCCTAAAACATACTTTATACTTTCTCTAGTTGGATTATTACAGTTGATTGCAATTCAGTATGTAATCGCAAGTGTGTTTGATTTCTCTACAAGTGACCCACTGAGATTACCTAACTTACATGTATAAAATGCGGCACAAGCCATTGACAAAATTTTGAACAGGTTTCATAGATGACAATAATATTTTTGATAGAGTAATCTTACTGTTGAGTTGGTAGATTTTTCCTCAAAAAAAAGTCTATATATATGTCTTCCATGTTGGAATATGACCAATTTGTAGGATTTCTTTTGTGTATGAGGGTTGACCCATGTTCGCTAGTGTGGCTTTCTATTGTTTTTTTGGATGGGTGGAGATGGTTTTAATTCTTCTTGAAGCCAAGGTTAGTTATGATCTAACACGAAGCTTGTACTTCCTTTTTAAAAAAACACTAAAATTCATTAGAAATATATGGATGACTAGAACTATTAATACATTCCAATTTCTTCCAGTTTAAATAACATGATTTCCTAAGAAGGCATTGGTTACTTTTTCAACCAAACTCTGACCTTCACACCCTTTTTCTGGACATATGTTCCTGAATGTACGAATCTCTCCTGGGTAAAGGCATTCCTCCTCTATCAACTATTTAACTTCATCTACTTTCGTCTATTTCTCTTTGACAAACACCTGTATGATATAATGAACCAGAATGAGTTTTACTACTGAAATTGCAATTTGACAATAATATTATAAAATAGAACCCATGATGGCACAAAAGGAAGATTGCAGATACAAAGAAGGCTTTTCTTTTATCTCATTGTCTAAACATTTTATCTAGTCTATCATTTACTTAAAAGCAATATGTCCAAGAAAGATTCAATATTATTATCTTCTTTACATCGACTCCATTGTAGTCACTGAATTCACTCAATCGAAATAGGTTTAAACAATCTCATACATTCTCCAAATTCTAACTATTATTACTGCTACAAAATAGGATCAGCAGAAAACACTTGTGCCAGAAAATAGCCTTCTAAATTATGGACTGCGCAAGCCTCAAATCTTTAAAATGTGATCTTATTCCTTGCTATATAGTACAAATCTAATCTTATTATTTGAAATTAATGCACATATTTACTTATACTTCACGATATTTTCCTCCTCTCTTTTACACTTTGTCTCTTGTCCATGTCTTTTGTATTTAGTAACTGTTTTCTTTTTCTAACAGTAATACTATTTTAGAACTACCTTTGTAGACCATCATCAGTGATAGACTCCAAGCTGACATCTATTCCAGAGAATGGACGTTTTCTATTGAAGGATGAAGATCTTCATTTTATGGGGCCTTGGAGCTCAAAATCTTATTAATGCTGTATCTACTATTAACGTACCAGTCCATTTTCCCCAGTTTTAGATCAATTCATTGCTTCTATATTTATTGTGCTATGTTGCTTTGGCATTGTTCTTATTGAAATCTCAAGAGCTTCTTCTAGTTCTGACAGAATGTTCTTCATGCCTACTCGCTTGAGCTTTGAGGCAGATGTGCACTGGAGTGCAGTCTTCAGGACTAGTTTAAATGCATCAGTAGAGTAGTATCCATTCAACTTCGTATCTGCAAAATCAAATATATTTCCTGTTCTGGAAACCATTCTGGCCTGAAATAATAGAACACTTTCTCAGTTTTGTGTTTCAACTTCTCAGAAGAAAATATATTTTGCTAAGAGGAAAGAGAACAGATTCTACCATTTTATCCAGTGTCATCGGTCTTTGTGTATCAAGGTTGAGGACTCTTCTTCCTGAAATAAGCTGCAGAAGAGTAACTCCAAAACTATAGACATCGCTGGATGGTGCAAGTTTCCCTGCTTTGGCATACTCTGGATCCAGGTACCCAGTAGTTCCTCTGACTTCTGACACTACATGGGATTTCTCTAAGGCGATGACTCTAGACAGGCCGAAGTCAGAGAGCTTTGCCGCCATTTCTTCAGTCAGCAAAATATTGGTAGGCTGCACACATGGAAGGAAAGATCTATCTGTCAAAACCCTCAATAAGTCAATGGTATGTCTAAGCATGAAAGTCTTAATTTTAAATATCTCATAGGGTTGGCAATGTCTTAGATTCTCAAGTATGAGAGGAAATTTTTGGTGGCCTGATTGGAAATTATGTGGGTAATTTTTTTCTGTAGACGGTTTCCTTATGAATGATGCTTGATCCAATATCAAGCATACCATTTTGCGCACACGTGTAGTTGACACCAGCCAGTTAGCTCTCTTCATAGAGGTTTGCGAGTTGTGGATCTGAGTTCTAATACGAAGATTTCCTATAGATGTTCCTAAGGGTTTGGCCGGGCTCTAATTTCACGTTAGAAGCAGGGGATGTGAAGAGATGTGTGCACTACATTGGGATATTGTATATGTTGTAATTAGTATTATTTTTCCATTTATCCTATTTCTAAATATTACTCTTATCCTTTGTCAAACATAAGTTATGAATGGGGTTAGCTAGATTTGTTTTATAAGAGAGTGTATCCATGTCTTTTTGTTGGGAAGTGGGAAACAAGCTCACAAGTCTTAGAGATGAATAACTACGACACCTTTGGCTAGGTCGGCAAGATTTGAGGGTAATATGTTCATCAAAGTCTGCACCTTAGATCCAGCCTCATCCCTTTCAGGTACATTTGGGCCTGCCATAGTAGCTAAGTTAATCTCAACCGTTGTGACCTGTTATGGCAGCTAAGTCAACTTCACCAATGAACCACGGCCTGATTGACCATTCTACCCAATTTAAGTATACCCCCACAAGGATTCAAAAAGGATGCAAGTCCCTTTTTTCACAGATGACCGTGAACCTAACCTTAAGCATGAATTCTTTTGATGATACAAATTGTTTGGTAATGAGCTTTCAATAATATTCTCAACATGCTTATTTCGCAGTAATGAAGTGTTCTTACATTTTTAGAACTTTTCATCTTTGAAAATGATAAATTTTACATTTTATGACTTTGCACTGTGATAGTCTACATTTTGAAAGTCTTACATCCTTTAAAAAAAAATTAAACATTTTTTAAGAGTGAAATCTAAAATCTTTGCATTTTTAAAATTTAAAATTTTAAGCATAAACAAGTAAATTTATCACAAAGTTCTTAAGATCAATGGAGTGATAGCCAAGATTGGTGCCTTTATATCTCGGTGAACAATGCAACCTCCTGGGTGTGAATGAAGGAACAACAGACCGCGAGCACTCCCAACAGCAATATTTAGCCTTTGATTCCATGACAGTATTTTCTCGTGCCCTAGCATGTTTATTAATCACACAGAATTCCAGAACATTAATTGTACGGGTTTGCAGAGCCAAAAGAAATATTGAAAATGAAGAGAAGCTAGAAAATACTAGTAGGCATGGAGATAAAAGTACCAAACAGCCACTCAGCCAGATTTCCTTTGGAGCATAGCTCATAAATCAAATAATATTCATGCCTGTCCTCACAAAACCCCAGCAATGAGACCAAGTTTGGGTGCCGGATTTTTGAAACGGTTTTGACCTCCCTAAAATAGGTCTCTACAACATTGTCTTTGGTAATTTGCTTCACAGCAATCTGCTTTTGTTTCTCAAAACTCCTTTGTAAACCTTTCCTGCAAAGTACACGTTAGAAGTAATGACCATCTATTGTAACTGGTTATCTTGAGATACTTAAATGGTGAGGCCGCTAGCTCACAAACTTTATGGGCAATTTCCTGAAATTGACTATAATACCATTTTAAAATAAATAGAATTGCTAATTGATAAAATTTTCTAATCGGAAATTTGGTATAAAATCTTCATTAAGAAAATAACAATTTCTATTTTCCTCCTGAAGATTAACTTGTAATATTTACATTTCATTTTTACCTAAATCATTATTTAATGGTTCTGTTTTAAAGTAAAAGCATCAAGTAAACAAAGGGACGTCCCCTTCTTGTTACCATAATCTAGGGAACTTGCACTCGCATAACATCAAGTATATTTCTTATAAATATGAATGGAAATATTTTCAAACTAAAAATGGTTCTCTGATCGTTTTAAACTTTTATACGCACATGATTCTTGCCTATCAAACAATTTTGAAGTTATATACATCTTTTCTGTCTATTACAAAGACAGTTCAACCAAAATAGTTGAAATCATATTTTAGAAGAGAAATAATTGAAGAAGTTGTCTGAGTCTTAATAAGTTACTTGCCAGCAGTCCCTTCACCAAGGTAGTTTGTAATGTTGAATTCATCTGTAGCATTGTATATATCTTTGGCAGAGAAGCTGTAGTTATTAGAACTATCTAAGGATTCCTCATCTGAATCTGCATTTTAATGAAAAATTTAATTTGGAAAATTGATGCTTTGGAAATGAAAAATAAAAAAGAAGATTCATAACTTCATATATGGTACCCATGATTTCCTTTTCCTGCGGTTTGCATCTGCTTCTGCAGAGTAATCCTCCAACAACGACTAACAGTCCTACTGGTGAGATCCCATATAAAACCTTCTCAGTCACTTCTTTATCTGTTAATGGGAACCAGTAAAAATCAGTACATATGTGCCAAGAGAGTTAAACTGTAGGCAAAGCAAAAGAGAAGAAATTAGCAACTGATTTCCATAGCTCATTTATACAGTGGCTAAAATTGGAGATGAACGAATGTTCATCTTCACCCATCCACCAGCTTTTAAAAATTATATGATTTAGCAGTCTACTGTCATTTTCTCCCTGGCATAGCTCTGTTGTCAGTATATTTGCCTAGGCATAACTTGCTGGGTATTATTCCAAAGGTAACTGTACAGAACAATGATGATGATTCCTATAGGACTTGTTTATGTATTTATGGAAGCAATTTTTGGTTAGTTTGCACGCACTAGCATGTACTCAAAGGCCAAATGAAATGGGTGGCATTATGTTTCCATCCCATACTCAGAAAATATAACATGATTTCTGATGTAAGGTCAGAAAACAATTGCACGACCTGCATTAGTGTTCATGTTTACAAATATTTTTCTGATCGTGGTTATAAATTATAAAACTAAAATATTCATTGAATGTCTTTTTATTTTTAATTATCTGAACTGAACCAAATTCAAACAAATCGTTCATAAAATTCAAAATTGAGACCCTGATCTGAAAGCACTTATAGGCAATGGTTGAAAATAATATATGTTAAAAAATTATAGGATGCTTGATTTTCTATCATCATCTCAACTTGAGCGAAATCGGACTCAATTTTTTTTAAAAATGAAATTCAAACACTGATCTCAATGTGGAGTGGAATAACGCACTTTTACACCATTAAAAATCAATTTCTGGGGAAAAACTGTAATATCAGTTTTAACAATGAAAGCAGTTTTCAGGCAAATATGTCTGATATTAATGTCAGAGCTTTCCTTTTCCTCGTAATCATGAACATGACTGCTTCTTACGAACTTTTCAGTTCTGTGTTCTTACACAAGCATAAATAAATTTGAAGTATGGCTGCTTGGACACTTTGTGTAGACAAAATACAGAGGGTGAATGTAAAATAGCTTCTAGTTATGTCTTGGATTTCTGTGGTATAGTTATTTGGTCACTTTCGGAAGACTCGATACAGAAAGTGTATCTAAAATAGCTTCTTTGTACGTTTTGGATTTCTGTGATAATGTAGTGTTCTCTTAATGCAGTAGTAGAAGATTCTACAAAATTTAACAATATAATCAGCTCAAACAAAGAGCGAGTCTAGATTAAGTGAACCTTAAGAAACAGTGTGAATCAAAAGTATGCAGGGGAGTTCTTGGTTATACCTTCTGTCAGCTCGGTCAACCGTAAATAACCTCCTAGACATTTGTGGAAGGCATCGATCCACTCTGTGTCGTTTATCATCATGCTAGTTAGTGTGATTTGCAGGGCCATCCCACAAATATTAGCACTGGACTCTGATCGATTAACATTTACTGCCAGCAGATTTACTGTGGCCATGCGGTATTTTCGAAGACAATTGCTGCAGGCACGGGTTGGCTGCTCACCTGTTAGGTTATTGCACTCATTCTTCAAGGACAGAAAATACTGTCCAAGTTTCTCAATAACATTCTCAACCGTAAAATTTGAACAGGCATCGTTACTGGACATCAATTCTTCCAGCCCACAGTCCAATTCCTTTATGGTTGGATGCTTTACATAAAAACTTCTCTGCACAAACTTTCTTCTGTCGGATTCAGGAATAAAGAAGATCTATTAGCAGTAACGGCTGTTCTTGCAGCCAGGGCATAGGACACCCTGTTGAAAGCATTGGTGCAACATCCTCTGGTGCTTAGTCCAACCTGATTCGAAGCTTCCTCATTGCAATCCTCAGAGTTTCCATAAGGATATTCTGTGAAATTCAGACTGCAACCTGGTCCAATATCATATTAAAATTCAGCTACATGGAAATCTGAATTACATTGATGTCATAAAGAAAGTTAAGAAATTCAATTAGCTATATATATCATATTCCTTGTGATTAATACTAGGTAGATGCAGCCCACGGTTGTAGGGAAAATGGTTTGTGGGTTCTCTTGTATAAGTGAGACCCAAGTCAATACCCATATCCAGCCTTTGGGGTGCCGTAAACGGGCTTATTTTAAACTTCTGTATGTCAGTACAGCACTAATATTCTTCCTAAAAACAAAATATACTAGGGTCCATAGGAAATGCTGGGTGCTCTGCCATTGCACCATAAGCCTTTCACAGGTTTGGGATTTACTGAAATGTGGATTGAACCAACAGTTCAGGAGTTAAATCCCAAGATTTGTTTGGGCATGATTTTTGATATTATATCCATGATCGGTTGTTTTTTTGGCCTCATTCTGTCAATTATGTATTAGTATATCCTTCTCAGATTACTAAAATTTCATTAACAAAGCTGAAACAAACATTCCTTAGTGATGGATGCTTGCAATTGTTAGTTAACATTCAACGAGATTCAATTAAAAATGAAAAATAAAATTCAATATTTGTCCCAGGGCAGGAGTGTTCAATACCTGAATTTGTGTCAGCAGTTTTGCAGACTATGATGGATCCAAAGCATGTACTAACTGCTATAAGAATTGTGCAATACCTCTCAAACTTCATATCTTCTTGGATACAAAGCCTATTTTTGATATGGACGATAACAATCTTGTCTGGAATCACTTCATATAATTCGCTGCTGCTCTTCATAAATGTAATAAAATGGAAGAAACATATGAATAAATTTAAAACTGGGTGCCTAATTGAAATTATCAGGAATTTTCAAAAAACAAGGGGACAGTTTGTATTTATGTTTATATCAATATATGAGGAAGGCATTTGAAGCCTAATTTATTTTTCATCAAAAATGAGATTGTAAACTGTTTATTTGATTTGACTTAGTATTTTTAAAGATTTGTTTAAGTTTCCAAGGCCTGCATAAAGATTTGAAGACGTGTATCTGTATATATACCAAAAAAACAAACGCAAGGAGACAGACGATAAGGGAAAGACCTATTTTTTTCTGTCGTCTCGATATATACGTGAGAGAACGAAGTTTGAAGTCTATTATGTAGCTACATCTGAAGATCCTTGGAATCACGAGGCCGAATAATTTGTATTCAAGTGTAATGTGAATTCTGAAAATTTAGAGTGTGCCCGACTGCAGACTGCCACGAGTTTTGTTTTGTTTAACTTTGATCATTCGTCTTATTTAAATCAGTGTAAATAGTTTTGTACGACAATCATTATTATTGCCTTGTTATTTAGGAAATACAACGGATAGAAGCGACATATATTGTGCAAGTAAAATGATGTGGAAGATATGTAGAATTTGACTTTGAAAATGTATAATAAAAGTTGTGACCACTTTCTCAAAATTTGGATCTGATCGGAGGAAGTTGTCAATAGGCTTTAGAATAGGGATTTCACTCTGTTTTTGTGTTGGTTTGTTTGGTTTTTGGTTTTAAATTTTTATAGTCTTTAATTAGTTTCTTGTTACTCAATATTGAATCTCTAACCTAGAGTGTTAACGAAAATAGATAAGGGCTTGTATTAAGGTTTGGGTAAATAGTGTCCATTGACCCACTCTTTAATAGTTAGACCTCACTTATTAGAAAAATGAAATAGTTAGGAACCTTGGAACAATAGGGGATGTCTCTCATGCAACAATGATATGCTCAATTCTCTAGATGTTTAATAGATGTGCTTGTGTGTCCAAAATAATTCCTAACACATTTATCTACATGGGACTTTAAATTCAACTTGGCAATATGAATGTGTTAAATTCCAATGGATAAAAATGGTGAGGCGAAAAGGTGTGTAGGGGCCTATTATATGCTCACTTCCAACGGATAGATTCGGGAAAAATAGACATGGGTGTATAGGCCCATCGAGTTAAAGGAGAGGACAAAATTTACAAGTTAATTGCCCAGAGCGTTGAAAGACTACTATGATCATGTAATACAATCTTAATAGGGGGCTTGGAAACACTCAAAGATGGATGTTATCTTAAGGAGTGGAGAAGGGTGTTTCATGCTTACAAATATGCCCATAATACTAATTTTGCTCAATTTGAACCACATTAGATATACATAGAGAAACATGCAAATTTGTTACGGTCAACATGAGTTAAAGGCCAAGGGGACAATCATGGCCGAATTAAGGTTTCGAGCGCCACAAGGCGTGCTCGAGAGTACGCCCCCTCTCCCACCCCCTTAGGGACTAGGCACCCACATGTGCATGTTTTTAAAACAATTATAGTATAACTTTTAACACATTCAATTAAAGCTATAAAAGGTCCAGTATCCACAAAAATAACCCAAACAGTATGTAACAGGAAAATCTCAGTTCGGCCATTAGCTCAATTTCCGTTTCTAGGGAGTACATTGTACACACATGCTCAATAATAATGTCAAAATATCTATTCTTGATTTTTTCTAAGAGTACTGAATTACCTCAAAATGACACCTAAAAACGTAATTAAACAAACAAGAGAATTTCTAAATTTGTGCATATAAACATGTACCAGATCAATGATCATACCTGTTCAAGTTCACTTGCAAGTTGCAACAACTTTTCCTTCGTTTGGTGAATGAATTGTCCTGCGTACAGCCTGGCAAAGCCACAAAGCAAATTAGTGATTCGGGATTCCTGAAGGCTGACCGCTGATTCCTATGATCTATCTTGAAGAATCAATGTTTTCATTGAAATGCTCGTATTGCTTACTGGCGAATGTATTACTGAGAATCAGAAGCTATATTTGTTACATTTGACACAGCTTTGGAAAGAAACTATTCTCCTTTCTCTCTACAATAATTCGTCACTCAACTTTGTGCCACTGCGGTTTGCCTGTTGGTTGTTTATATACTAATATATTATATAAATTTAGACCACATCCGATATTTCTGGGTGAAGAATTTCTGAATTATGTAATATACAAGTAACATATATTGCATCCATTTCTAAGCAAGGCCCACCAAATCACAATTTTGTGGCGAACCTCAACTGACGAGGCATCTAAGGCTAAGCTATGCCTAAGTGAATTTGGTAAAATAAATTGTGGCATCTAAGGCTAAGCTATGCCTAGCCCGTGATAAAGAATGGGGGCAATATACTACGAAATAACACCATTAGTCTAGAATTATAAGACGAGTTTCAATCAGGCAACCTTTTGAACGACTGGTAGGCATGGAAAATTTATGCCCTAGATCGATGCCCAGATCTCAGAATCCTTTGGAAATAAGTTATGCATGCAAATTTTCATGTTAACAGGCGCACCGAATGATTTCAAGTTGAAAAAATGGAGCGCATTACGTTATCACCCACAAAATACAGAAAAAAGGAATGAATTTGACTGAAAGTATCGGCGTTTAGTTGAATAACATCTGCCCCGACTGAGTATATGGAGCAGCAGTAACTTATATATGTAAATTGAAATTTTGAATGGGCCAAACTGGTGAAGCCGACTGAGATTTGAAATTTTTGTTAAAAAATTAGCCGCCCCTCCTTGTTTGGCACCCTAGGCAACTGCCTAAGTTGCCTAGGGCAAGAAATGCCCTTGGGGACAATGTGCCCCTCTTTGAGGTGCATGGTTAGCCCTAAAGTAAGCAATTTAGGAGTGCACTTCAAAGTATAAAAAAATACTAAAAGGGATATTCTTGATGGATATTCTCGATCTAGATGTTTGGGACTAAAAATGCCTTAGAACTTGAAAAAATCTCATGCACAAACATGGTTAACTGGAATATAATAAATGCTAGGTATGGAAATTAATGGTAACAAGATACCTCCGTTGACCCCAATATGCAATGGAATTCACATGGATACATTATATCATTAAAAGAAGATAGCTAGGTAGGATGGTGTTAGAACCTTGTATGTCGTCAAGTGATGAGCCTCCATGGGGTCACCCGATATATATTGGATTTCAAGTTGGAATGTGGTTAAAACCCACGGGTCACCTAATGAAGGAAATTCAATCCATAATCACTATGAATATTGTATAACTAAGACTTGAAAAGGATCAATAGAAAATGTAAAGTATGGTTGATTCAAGGTCCAAGAGGAGATTTGGTGGAACCCGCTCTTAATAGATTAAATGGGTATTTGTGGAAGCATATATAGAATGACAAAGGTGAAAGATATATTAGTGCGGTAAGACAAAAGAGAGCAAAAATGATGATGAACACAATATTATGTTTACTTTCAAAGTCATATCATGCAAAGCCTTACGGAAGATTCGAGAGATCGAATGTGTGATGTCTACGTACCCTTAGTCTATCTTTGTATTGCTTACTACAAAAAATAAAAAAAATGTATTAATATATAATGGAGAAAGATGAAGCATCATTTAAAAACTGTAACAATTGTTGGTAATCACCACTTCATGACCAATAATTAATTTGTTTTCATCTAACATTATTGTAGAGATGCTCGAGTAATAATATGACTTCGTAGGAGCTATACAACATCACAAAAGAGGAGTTAGGACTTCACGGTATACACGTGCATAGTATGATGTCGAAGGTGCTAATGGAGACAAAACATGTTGCGAGCAACTATGTAGTGCATGAATCGATGGAAGGATCAAATCTTCTTGGATCAGCTACCACATCTTGAAGAGCGGTGGTCCCCATTGTGTATAGTTGTAAAAGATGGTGTGGAAATTTGATGGCAACTTGCATTTCGGTGAACCTTTTTCTTGTGAAGGAGCATGATCCACTTTGATGATCTAAAAGAATGGGATCTCTTGACTTGTTCATCAATTATTTAATTTACATTTGTTGACGTCTATAATCAAGATTGATTTTTGATTGTCGAGTTTCTTTACAACATCTGAAGTGTCTAACAAATGTGGAAAATAACGGCATAAGAGTTTTATGTTGAACACTAGGTGCAACCAAGACAAGGGGAAAATTTAGCTCGAACATGTTATCTCTTATGTGCTTTGTGATGGTGTATAACCAATATCGAAGTAGACGAAGCTTGTTTTAGAGTCATTTAAGTAATTCCTTATGCGCAGTGTTGATCATGGTACTTGCTTGTACTTAGCATTTGCCTTTAGTAGAATAGTCTACACTTGCTTCTAAATCTACTACGCAAACTTGAAAACTTTGTTAGCTTACTTTTTATTTGGAGGAGTTGTCATTGTTGATGGTAGTTAAGGATAAGCTACGTTGATGGGTGTTAGAGGGTGGAAACCCAAACATACATGCAAATGGATGTGTACAATAACACTATGTTGAATGAAAGGAAGATTGTCATCGCATGTTAATTGCTTCTTTGAATTGTACATTCTTAAGAGCTATACAACATCACAAAAGAGGAGTTAGGACTTCATGGTATACACATGCATAGTATGATGTCGAAGGTGCCAATGGAGACAAAACATGCTGCAGAGCAACTATGTAGTGCATGAATTGATGGAAGGTTCAAATCTTCTTGGATTAGATAGCCCATCTTGAAGAGCAATGGTCCCCATTGTGTATAGTTGCAAAAGATGGTGTGGAAATTTGATGGCAACTTGCATTTTAGTGAACCTTTTTCTTGTGAAGGAACATGATCCACTTTGAAGATCTAAAAGAAAGGGATCTTTTGACTCGTTCATCAATTATTTAATTTGCATTTGTTGATGTCCTATAACCAACATTGATTTTTGACCATTGAAGTTCCTTTACAACATCCGAAGTGTCTAACAAATGTGGAAAATAACGGCGTAAAATTTTTATGTTGAACACTAGGTGCAACCAAGGCAAGGGGGAAGATTTACCTCAAACATATTATCTCCTACGTGATTTGTAATGGTGTATAACCAATATCAAAGTAGATGAAGCTTGTTTTAGAGTCATTTAAGTCATTCCTTATGCAAATGAAGCCATGCACGATCACCAACCTTGAAAGGTGTGTTATGCTCAGTGTTGATCATGAAACTGCTTGTACTTAGCATTTGCCTTTAGTAGAATAGTCTACACTTGCTTCTAAATCTACTATGTGAACTTGAAAACTTTGTTAGCTTACTTTTTAATTGGAGTTGTCGTCATTGTTGATGGCGATTAAGGATAAGCTACGTTGATGGGTGTTAGAGGGTGGAAACCCAAACATAAATGCAAATGGATGTGTACATAAAGCTATGTTGAATGAAAGAAAGATTGGCATCCCATGTTAATTGCTTCTTTGAATTGTACATTCTTAAGAGATACACTATGATCTTGTTTACCACTTTTTTCAGTCCATTAGTTTGCGGAGGGAATGTGGTACACTTGTTTAACTTTGTGCTTAACATAGACCAAAGTTCTTTTAAGAGATTACTAAAGAATCTTCTATCCCTATTCGAGGATAGTTATTGGTATGCCAAAATGAACCTAGACAATACTGAAAATACAACCGAATGATTTCTAGAGTCGAGATTGCTCTTTTATAAGCTGCGAGAATTGCCATATTTGAGAATCTATAAACTTTTGCATAAACAAAATCATTGTCATGCTTGATAGTAGGGTGTCTTAAGAGAATGCATGGCAACAATTTTTCATGGTCTCATTGAAATTAACATACATTTGTACAAACCTTGTTTCTTGTTGACCAATTTGGAAATTGCATGTGTGATACAAAACTTTCAATACATTTGACAAAATCTGAGATGAGGTGTGGACAATATAAATACTTTTACAACACAAGGGTGTTTTCAACTCCAAAGTGTCTTGCAACCTTGTTGAAGTGAGGTTACCATACGAGTGTATATCTCTCAATACATATTAGTGCCCAAGATGATATAAAAGGCCACCTTGTAAATAGAAATTTGGAACTGAAATATTGCTACAAAACTTTTGATAGACTTCTACAAAGTTTACATCAAATGAATCCAATTCTAACCAAGTGTTTACTCCATGTCCACATGGCTTGAATAGAATGAAGAGACCTTGGCTAATTCAAACAATCTACTAGTTGATTGGCCGTTCTGCTTTATGTTTGATGTTCAAATGGAATTGCTGAAAATAAGACCATTTTTTAAAATTGTTCGTGTTGTAACTTATTCTTTGTCTACAAATTTTGTAGTGGCTTGTGATATGTAATGCTTCTAATGCTTACATTCATGGACAATGACAAAAAAATCTTTGTCATATGTGGGATAGTTCCTTAATGTTTCGTGAATGTTTCACTGTAATAAGCAAACAAATGACCTTGTTTAGGAGTACTCCAAAGGTATGATTGGATGCATCAATGTTTACTTCAAATAGTTGTTGAATATTAGATAATGTAAATACTGACCCACGAAACAAAGTTTCCATTTTAAGTTTTCGAAATTATTTTATTGTGCTGTTGGCAATATGAAGGTTGTCTTGGTGTCACCTTTGATAACCTATTTCGAAGGCAAAGACCTCTTTACAATTAATCTTCTAAATTCAGTTGTAAGTCTCCAAATTCTTCTTAAAAATCAATCATTACTAAACCATAAAATAAAATTAAAAACTCAATAACTTAAATTTGACTGGTTTAAGTTTCTTATGCCAATACGTAATAAAATCACTTTAAAAGACCTAATAAAAACACATTTTAACACATTTCCGTGGATGGAGCCATTCTTATTCGTTAACTCTTATTGTAAACTGTTTCACGAAATCATAAAGGAAAATAACAAACTTAACGCAACCCAAACCAATTTGGCAAGCACAAATCATTTTAGAGGGTAAACCAAAACAATATAGGAACAACTCAATACCTAATCTTCAAGAAAAAAAAGGCCTTCACATTCAATCTCAAACCATTCAAACTAGAAACTCAAGCTAAACCACGTCTTGGACGACGTCGGAAGGAAATAATACGATTCTTTGTTCTGTAAGAGAGAAATTCATGGATACTCTAATCAAAAATTCTTTATCCCGCCTTAATCAATACTCTTGTACTCGTGTAAATGGGAATCTCTTCAGCTACCTTTAAGCCAAGCACTTAGGCCCGTGTTTAACAAAAAAAAAACATGAATAGATTATATGCACAATGTATTCACTCATTTGCAACAATAGTGACAAAGGCTACCAAACAGCTGGTTTTGAGATAAAACTAATTTATAATCCAATGTTTGTCGTTGAAGTTTGATACGGCCATAAACGCATCTTCTTGTAACGAGAAGAACACAGTGTGTGGTGATATTTTCGGCGCCGGCTATCCTGGTGCTCCAACATTTAGTTTTTTTTTGGATTTTGTGGTATATATACAATCTAAAAATTTTGTGATTCAAATCCAGGATCTTCCATGTATTTGTAATTGGTCCTACCAACGTGCATAGCAGCTACTGCATGTTCTCATCATCTGCCAATTGCATTTATTTACAAAGTGTATTATACACACAATGAGAGTACAGTGGGTCCCACCTGCAGTATAGCCACGGTGATATTTTCTACTACTTTTTAATGCCAAAGACATTCCCCTATAAGAAAGGCCCTTCCGGACGTTTTTACAACTATGTTAAATTTGACGGCCGTCTCGACATTTTTTACACATGATTAAATTTGACGGGTATTTCCTGTTTTCCTGTTTTTAGCGAAACAACTACAGGTTGTGTAATGCCCCTTCCAGGGACATCGAAAAACACATCAACAAGCTAAATTTCCCGGAATTTTTTTTTTTAAGTGTTTAAATTAAAACTAATACATCTTGTGCAACTTTTCCTGGTAACTACTTAATTATATATCATTTATTTATTTATTTATTTATCTTTTATTTTATTTATTTCAATCTAAGATGTTCACTAACCCTAAATCGAAAATTACTTACTTAATTACATTTTAAATTTTACTAAGGTCCTAATCGAACCATTCTCAACCTCTTTATACCTTTCCATTCTTATTCTTATTATTATATTCTTCCTTGTATGAATTACATAGACACTTAGACTCATTTATTTTGTTTTGTTTTGTTACACATAGATTTATGTCTGTGCATTTATTTATTGGTTACTTATTGTTAATATTATATTTATTTACTCATTTTTATTTGCTTACCCTCCCTATCTTATTCTTGCTTTAGAGTGTATATATATAGATACAAACATATATATATATATATATATATATATATATATATATATATATATATATATAACTAGGTCAAATTAATACCTATTACTTTTAGTATATATTGCCAATGAAAAGAGGGTCGGGCGGCGGCGGAATAGAAGGAAGGGCGAGCGCGAGTTTGGGATGGACAGCGAGGATGGAGTGGCGAGGCGCGGCCGGACGGGGTGTGGAGTCGGCGCGGAGGGAAGGACAGAGGCGCGGCGGAGGGGGGTGTGGAGTCGGCGGGGGACGGGGTTTGGAGAGGGGGGGACGAGGCCGCGGCGGCGGGGTATTGCTTATGCGCGGGCGCACAACGGACGGGGGGTGGCGGCGCGTTTGTGGGTCGGTGGGGGGCGCCTTCCCCCACTCCATTATTTTTTTTTTTTTGAAAAAAAAGCAGGTGGTGGCCATTGCTTGGGAGGGCCGAACCCCTAAAAATTTATTATTATTATTTTTGTTTTATTTTTTTGTTTATATTTATTAAAACCATTATATATATATACATATATACATATATATATATATATATATATACATATATATATATATATATATATATATATATATATATATATATATACACACATATATATATATATATACATATATACATATATATATACATATATACATATATACATATATATATATATATATATATACATATATACATATATATATATATACATATATACATATATATATACATATATATATGTATATATATATGTATATATGTATATATGTGTATATATATATGTATATATATATATATATATACATATATATACATATATATACATATATACATATACATATACATATACATATACATATACATATACATATACATATATATATATACATATATATATGTTACTACCAAATCCGATTAAAAAGAAATAAGATAAAAATGGTTGCCATATATATAAATAATATACACACACAAACAATTGCATACTTCCAAAGGTGAAGATAAGAGAAATTTATACAGAGATGAAATACGTGAACTATGGCTTCCCACATACATATCTGACCCATTTACTTTCACAGGTATTCCAAGAGAGTTTGATCCATGCAAGTTTTAATTTAAATGATGATTTCTTTGGCAACTATCAGAATGACATTGTTCTCAGCATGTCCACTTTCCTTTGGGCACAAGTAAAACAGTTTGTTTTACAACACTTAGAAATAAAAATATATATTTTTCCATATAATAACATGAGGTCTTATTCCATCTAAAAGCATGCACAAGTAAATGTACAGTTTAAAATATAAAAACCAGCCATATGCATTTACCCCTATAACATGTATTGGAAGGAAAACAAACCATTTTTCAATATAATGGAAGACTATTTTTAAAGGAAAAATTTAACATTTAAAACTTCTCTAAATGTTATGATTTCCAAGAAGCTATGGTAAGGGAAAACTAAAGGTAAAAATTCTTCAAAATAAAGCCCATCAACTAACAACTCTTCCATTTCAAAAAGAAGTTACCTACATGTTTCATGCTTAAGAAATCAACCATTACAATACTTTATCTTGTTCAAATTTCACATATGTCACAATACATATCCACCCAAAAAGGGGTCTAATACACTATCTTTTCAAGACAAAAGAAGCTCTCACAAGTCATTCTTATCAAGATACAATGAGCAAAAGAAGAAGTCCATGAAATGGTGAAGGAGACAAGAAGAAATTCCAAGTAGACAAGGGTCTTCATGCATCTTCCAAAGCTTTCCAACTCCAAAATCTTTTCAAGGCCAACACAATGAGAAAGGGCTTGTTTAACCACCCAACCTTTAGGCATCATCACATGCCTATCCCAAGGTTGGGATGCATGCTAGCCTCCCCCAAGCCCATGGGAAAGAGGATAGCTAACCAATACTTGCACAAGGTGAAGGGTAGACAAAAATGAAACATACACACAAACTTAAGTCTCACAATCAACACAAGATTCCAACAGACAAGAAGGAGAACCCATGTTCATCCTCCAAAAATGGGGAAGAGAGGAGAAAGTTCTCCAAAATACAACAATATTATATGTACATAACACATCTTCTTAACCTCCTTATTACTCCTTAGTCAAAACACACCCTCCTTATTCCTCCCCCTTTCTCCATGTCCTCCTTGGAAGGATTTTCAAACCCCAAAAGGGGTTTCCTTACCAAGGATGGGGAAGGAGATTCAAGCCAAATGAATCCACTTCCCCACCTCAACCATTGAGGGGAAAAATAAATATGGCCCTACAAGGCTTGGCCATCAAGCCTTGAGGGTTGAGAGGAAAAATTCCCTCCCTCTTCCCCCACACTCCAAACTCCATCATGCCATATGATGGAGGGAGTAAAAACACACACCAACAACACTAAAATCTTATTCAAAAATAAACAAATTTCAACAACCAATCTAACAACTAAAATCAAGCAACACATCTACAAGATCTAAGAGCCTACCTCAAGGAAAGCTCTCCAAAAAGCTTCCTAACTTCAAGATTTCCACCCCTAGCTCCAAGCAAATTCCAAGCTCCAATTCACCCAAGCATCCAAGCAAGAAAAATCCAAGCAAAAGTCCATTTTTTCTCCATGAATGAGAATATGAAGAGGAGGGACCAAGCATCCTCACAAATGAGGGGTGACATGTGTCACCCTCTCCCTCCTCATGGTCAAAGATGCTAAGACAAAGAGAGAAAGGGTAAAATTCTCTTTTACCCTCTTCTCCCAAATTTCCTCAAATGTTAGCAAGACAAACTAGTTGCATTTTTAAAAAAACACACCAATCCACATCCCTTACATGGATGTGACAAAACAAGGGTAGAAAGGGAGGGAAAACTCCCTCTAGCCTTGAAAACAAGCCCCCCTACCCATTAGGTAGGGTCCAAGGGCTTATTTTTGTGATAGGGGACTCCCAAGCTACAAAGAAGGGTCCCCAAAATGCCCAAAATACCCTAATTTCGGGTTTTGCATTTTGGCACAAGGGTAGAGGGTGTGGGGACCACCCAAGGGTCTCACATGTGACCCTTAACCCTTGTGATTAAGAGACTAATTAACAAAATCAACAATTTAAAAGAAAGTGAAATTATTTACTCCCTAAGCAAGTTTACAACTCTACTAACCACCCTAAACAAAAATTAATAAATTAAAGCAAAATATTTTACATACATTGGGGTCACTCAAAGTGCCCAAAATTAATAATCATCTATCCTAGGGCTTCACACAGTGAACATGGCTAGGACTCAGCCCGTGGGCTGCTTGTGCAAGTTTTGAGTAACTGGCCTGAATCCCACGTTCTCCCGTAAACTGTCACACCGCACATCATTGCACACATTAATCGCACTGTCCCAATACAATATAATTAAGTGACATAGTAAGATATCAATACATGCTAAACTAACCTAACATCCTACAAAATCAAGATGTAACAACGTGCACAATTATATTCCATATTCCAAAATTTAGACAAGATGATAAAACGACATATAATCCCACCATGCAACAACTATCCATCAATATAATTAGGCTCCAAGCACATCATATTTCATTAGTTTCCATGTCATAACAAGAACAAAAAGCGACAATAAGGAAATTAGGTCAAATTGGCGTTATGCGCTTTGAATGTCACACATGACTAATATAATCAAATATCTAAAAATAATGTCCAAGATATCACCAATCACTGTCCAAAACATGTCTATGAGCAAATAAACAACAAGCTACTGAGCTATAGAAAGTGTGGGCACTACTGAGTTGCATCTTAATCGCTTGGTCCCCGCTTCATCAAATTTAAATTACCGATTTTTGTTCCAAATCTCTTTACTTTTCAGATGATTGCAGAATTTGGAGAGGAAATATTGTGGCCTCAATACTTCAATCTACTCATTCCAACATGCATTGGTTTTTATAACTTCTGCACGAGTTTTCTTAATGGATTATGGGATCCTTTTGCATCCATGCTGCTATAGTCAAGTTCTAGGACTGCTCGTGTTTGTGATGGAGAATATGATACATGGGATTTCGTGTTCGTAGGCATCAGATGTCAAAGGGTTTACATTGTTTTCTTGTATTTAGTTGCAAAGCTCGTGCACGTATGTACATACGGTCGGTGTGGATATGGATGAATGCTTTGGAATTTTGAGATGTACGAGTCCGCCATATTTTAAACCGCCTCAGAGTGTCGATCATGGATATACAGTGAGTATATCATGGGCGTGTATATATATGCAGTGAGGATATCATGTGTGTATATGCTGTAAATGTGTTTCTTTCATATTTTGATTTAATCTGCAGGAAAATCTCGGTGAAAACATCAGTTTCAGATTCCATTTTTCAGAGGATTTCCGCACGTTTGGACACATTATTACAAGTAAGAAACAGTTTTAAGCTTTTCGCACGGTTGGAACTGACAAATTCATCATGTTTCAGAGTTATTTATCCTTCAACTTTCATTTTTGTTGGATTCAAAGAACATTTCTGTGTAATTAATTCCGTACACTATAAACACCGCAATACATTCTTATTTCATTATTCGGAAGGGAAATGGTCTTCTTTAGTCTACATATGAGGTAGGAAGAGACAATACCATCTCACCGAATTCAACCCCACATATGAACATGGCTAGAAAGGTTACACAAGTGAAAAAGTAGAAAACAAAGATTCCTATAACCCAGTTGAAGACTAATTCACACCAGCTTAGGTGTGAGATTGGTAGATGGCCAACCTTGAAGGAAGAGTGGGACAACAACATATGTCTATTTTGTACTTCAAAGGCAGTGGAGATGGAATGACATTTCATCATAGAATGATTTGTTTACAACAACATTCTAACAAAATCGATAGGAGACATGCCACTAATTACTGAACTAAATACAAGAATTATTCTTTATCTATTGTTGGCTAGATTTTCTGGATAGCTGAAAACCTTGGCAATCATGAGATAAATCTCCCTCATTTACCGGTGAGGCTCCCATGTAAGATTTTGTCAGTTGTATTTCTTAATATCTATTTGTTGGTATTACTTTAACTATGTAGCTCATGAACCATAGCTAGACAATTTTGCAGCAAGTAATCAACTGTAAGCAATATGTGCAGGAAAGAGAAATAATCAAATGCGAGAAGAAGGAAAGGAGATGTGCAACCTAACCAATAGTTGACAAAGTTGATCACATGCACATAGACGAAACAAATAGATCTTAAAATGCAGAATTTGAAGCAAAGGAAAGTTTCAGATCTAGATCTAAGACAACACAAAGTTTGTGCAGAGATCTAAACAAAAATAAAAAACGAATGCACCGTTGACACAAAGTTCTCTGGAAATTTACCTCTTCTCTATTCCTCCACTTTCAAAAAGCTATCAAGGGTTTCAGCTCAAAGTCTGGAACACAAGAATGCTGATTACAAATTCGATCCTTTAACCTGTAGGTTCTTCCTCTATTTATAGTGTATAAAGGGCAATTAAAAATATGAATCTTTAAATGAGTTCCCGCATGTGGAAGCTATGAAAAGGGAAACAACTAGCAATCTTCCTCTTAGAATTCCTCTTTGCATGACATGCATGATTTATAATTGAAAAATAGAACCTTCTATTTTGCATGTCTGCCACCTATTTCCAAGTAATTGACTTCTTCAAGTAATGACTTTTAAACCAATCACTTAAGTTTTATAATTTAATTGATTGCTCAATTACTTTGTCGGAGAAAATAAAAGAAAGAGGAAAATAAATAAGAAGAAAGCTGCAACCCTCTCAGTCTTGTTCTTCTTCCATATTTTGCATGCGGTTGACTCTTTTGCCTTTGATTCTCACCAAACTAGATCTGGAAGCTATGCATGACTGTGATTTTCTTGTGGGTATTGCCTTTGACTTGTCTTCCCTTCTATCCTTGAAGCTTTTGTAATTCTTCTTCAGTACATGCACTAGTGCAATGTTTGCCAGTAAATAATTTAGACAAAACTCATCATCTTTTATTTAAAATTGCATATGAGAAATTTTAAATTCTGGAAAGCACTCTGGGTGAATGAAAACACAAGTAAATTCAATGAAGGCTTCAACTGGAAGATTGGGAGCACATGCACAAGCTTCTGAAAGGAATTCTCCATGCAATGACTTTCACATGGGCTGCGTTAGAAACAAGAGGATGAACTTTTTCCAGAAGCCTTTACAATTATGAGAGTTGAATCTGTCAATCAAATTGGTGATAGGTTCAGGGCCTATGTCTGTATCATTGACTTCAGAAAATCTGGAAGCTATGCATGATTCTGCTGATCTTTCTCTTTCATTATGCTTTAACATGGCTAGAACAATCTTTGTCTAAGGCCTTTTTCTTTTAATTCTATTGGAATCCCTTGCAATTGGATCAATTTGTGCAGATCTGGAAACTTCTTTAGATTCGGAAGATATATTCAATGTACCTGACATTGATTTGAGCACATGTGATGAATACCTGCAATGTTATTCAGGCAAAGATGGAGTCCATGGCATGAACACTTGATTTTTATCACCAAAATTTGCATATAAAACCTACTACCCTAAAATTTGAGGTTTTACATGCATGCAAAGCAAGCAAAAATATTATTTAATTCACCCGGGCACATATATCAACATGCAGATGTTCGAATGACCAAAATTAGGCTATTCCAACCTTAGGCGCCAAATTGGAAGCTTCTGACAATGTGGAAAATAAACTTTAATGCAAAATCCTCTTTCTTTTGGTGCCAAAACATGTCTGGGCTGCAATCCTTACAAAAAATAATTAACTACTTATTTATTATGGCAACCCATGCTTATATAATCATCAACATACTATTTTTAATAATTGCCCTTCCTATTTTTGAAAATTTAATTAATAAACAATCATGTTTATTCACCCAAATTGGGCATCCAATTATGCATATTCTTGGTGCTTTTAAATAAATTATTTTATTTATTTATAGCATGCATCCTTGACTTCTACTTAGCTCTTCCACTTGCATTGACTTTCCTTCTATTTATGGCGCCAAAATTGGGTTAATAAACCATTAATACATATTATTAATTGCATTGTTATTCACCCAAGGTGGGTCGCACTTTTTGGCAAGGGTAGTTGCTAAAAATAAGAAGTCAGCCTGATGGGAATTTCCACCCTACACTGCAGCTCCAAAAATCCCCTCTTCCACTTAAGTGATTTGACTTTCATCATGGGAATTTTTACCTCACAAGGTAGGTTAGAAATTCTCTTTAAGTGATTTTTCTTTTATAGTATCATGAGAATTTTCACCCTGCAAGGTAGGTAAGAAATTCCCGCTTGCCTGCTGCCTCTAATTTTTCCATCATAGCTTAAGTGACTTTGACTTCATGGGAAAAAGTACCTTGTAAGGCAGGGAAGAAATTCTCGTATGCCTGCCACTACCAAAAATCCCATTGCAGCTTACACTCATTAATTCCAAAAAATGCGACTTGCCTGGGAGAGACTTTTTGTGCATGACTTCATCTTTTTTGGTCAGAAGCTTGCATTTTGAGGCTGATTCCTTCTAGTGCTCTATCGTTAGATGATCTCCAGATGCTTCAGACAATTAAATAGACTATACTAGACAAGGAATAGACCTAGGGGAATTTCACAGAGAAACTGCGGAGAAAACCGAGAGAAAAATGCAAAAGAAATAAATAAAAGTGAAAAATGTTGCCAAAAGTTGTAGACAATGCCCTGAATTCATTCCTAGTGAAAACCCTATTGAGATGAGTGAATATTGGCATGCAAAACTTCAACAAGATTCAATCGAGCACAATTTACTTCAAACGGGGCATTATTTATTCAATAAATAATTAAATAAAAATTTCTCACAGACAAAACTTGGCGGAGGGATAAAATGAGTTTCAACATCTGGGTATTTGTCGAAATTGGCTCATATGATTCACTAGGAATATCTTAACATAATACAGACATCTTCTGGCAATAAAAACACGAAAAGACCCGTTATTTTAAAAGAATGATTTTTTTAAATGGGTAGTCCCAGATTTCAGGGTGAAATCTAGGGACACCATCTATCAACATCAATTAATGTTGAGCGGTTCTTAGAATTAAATTTATGTCTGAATTGTAATTCATGTATAATTGTTATTGAGAAGATCATAAAATAAAATTTAAGTTTGAATAAAGTGTTAGTACAATTTATGTATAATTGCTTATTTCATACATTACTGGATTAACACATTATGTGGATGGTATCTGGTTTGGTCACTTCCTGCAAGAAGTCATGATTTGTTGGGGAACTAGATGCCTTCTAGCAATAGTCCTACTGGATGTATTGAGTGAGTGACACAACTGCACTTTTTCCCCACAAGATATATTGTGAGGTTGAGGACTGTATGCAAACTATGGAATCACCTGCTCTCTTCCATGGATGGTTTTAAATTAATTTACCATAATATGCCATTGGTTACTACCCCTACATTTTTATTTCAAATTGGATGGCGCAACGATGAAGAGCCATTGTTTCGGTGGCATTCATGGCTTATAGACCCTACAGATGGAGCATTTTACAGAGTTCCCATACATATCCTTAACGATCTAGATAATCACGCACATAAGCGGATAATGACCTCTTGCAAAAGCATATTCTGTTGCGTTGAGGGAGAGTGGGGTAGTTGTTTGTCTTTAAGCATTCACAACTCTAACACTGACACATGGAGAAGTATTCCATACCCTCTAAATATAACAAGATGGAGTTTTGTTGCAATGGCTTTTGAGCCTTCCAAAACACTTTGTACTGTCCTACTTGGTCAAAATGAATACGACGAGGATGCTCAGGTAAATCACGCTAGAGAGGTTGAAATTGAGATCTATGATTAAGATTCTGATGCATGGTCTCAAATTCATGTCACTATGACCGCTAGAACTGGTTTCCTAGTTGGGACAGGTATTTATTCTAATGGAAGATTTTACTAGGTTGAACATGTTCGGAAGTGGTGAGATGGTAGAGTTCAATATGAAGGAAAGGATTTGGATCAAAATTCCAGCGGCAAAGTAGATGTACATATTAGAACCCAAGGACCATAAAATGTTTACAAGTGTAAACGAAACCTACAATTTGGTTATTTGGGATGGGTAGTTGGCAATGAAAGTGCATGTACAACATTACGCCCCCTTTTTCACATCCACCATTGGTGCTTGACTGGTAAACAAGCATTTGGGTTGTATGTGGGAGTTGAGGGAAGACACAAAAGAATGGTGCCAAGTTCATATAAGTTTGGAAAGACCGATTGGCAGTTAACATTATCAGTGGACAATGGTAACATGGAACGAAAGAATGGTAATATTCAATGGAGAGAGAGGAGTAGAGAGGACTATTGAGTTTTTGAGCTTGACCCACAAATTCACACAATGCTAGAGGAATGTTTTTCGCAAAATTTATGGCCATATGATTGGAACAATGTATGGTGGCCTTAATGCAACTTTTTTGCCTTGCTCTTTTGTACCCAAGTGAGTAATGGTCCTCTAAGCATCGATGCAATATCTCAATTTTTTTGTACCCTACCGTAAAAGAACTGGTACAAGCATGGTTGTTTTGTATAAAGGATGTCAATTCATAGGAAAAGTTCTAGAATTTTTTATTTACGAATGTCTCCAATCAAATGGCTCATTAGATGAGTTACACCTATTTGGGATTTATGTGAAACCCCAAAAACGTAATAGCTTTCATTTTTGAAAATTAAGAACTCTAAACAGATGGACCAATATGTTTGAACTACTTGATAGTCATTTGGGTATTCTTTTGAAAATCTGTGACCATTTGATATTTATGTGAAAACCCAAAACCGTAATAGCATTGATTTTTTTGAAAATTGAGAAACCATAAACATATTCATCAATATGTTTAAAGGACTTGATAGTCATTTGGGTGTTCTTTTGAGAATCTATGATACTCATTGCCCTGTTCTTTCACAAATCAGAAACCTTGAATATTTTTTCTTTTGGAAATAAAAATATTTTGTAATCAAATGATTTGTAGTCCAACAGTGTAGTGTGGATAATAAATAAAAGGCCTCACCATCCACGTAGATAAAAATCCTAGGAAATACCAAAAAAGGATTAAGGGATTGATCTGATTGTTTCCAACCTACATTACAAAAATTTCCAAATAAATATTTGAATCCAAGCTTACTCTTCCCATGAAGCTTTTCTTGTAGTCTTTGGAATTCTTGATACAATTATTATTATTGAATAAATCTTTTACAAGTCTTACCAATTCCCCCAAATCTCCCATCACTAGATTTGATATTGGAAATGTCTTATAATGCTTAAACTAAATATACCAGACTTACAAACAGGTGGAAGGTGGAAATTTGGCAAAGGTAGGGTTTTATTGGATGTATGTTGTTCTATCTAACTAGAAGAGTTCATTGCATATATATTTTGGCTTAATTCATTGTAAATGAGCTCTCATTATAACATCTAGGATTTATTTTTTTGATGTTGCATCCATAGTTTTACCATATATCCCAATACACATTAAACTTAAAGAATCTTGCATTAGGAAGCCATCATAAGGTTTTTGATCCTAACATTTCTTAATTAGTTGATGAATTAAAACTAGCCCTTCAGATTTGACTACGGTTTCACACTGACACTATCATGATTATGTGGCTCTTATTCAAATGTTACTATCCCATGTTCCTCGCTGCTGTTTATTTTCTGGTTGAAATTTGCTTTGCATATGCATAACATCAAATATTAGAAAATATACCATGTTGTTTTGACACCATATTTACTTAACTACGAGTCTGGAAGTTCGATAATTTACAGGAAGAAAGAAAAGAAGGGAAATGTTATCTGTGAATGTTGAAGCTCCTGTGGTATTGGGCGCTTCGTCCAATATGCCTCCAATCCTAAACAGGTCTGTTGAATATAACTCTGATGTGTAAAATTGTTTTCTACAACCATTCCTGTATTCATTGACATTTAAACCAAAATCTACTTCCTTCATTGGTAATTTTTATGTTGTGTCAAAAATAATTTGTTGAGTGAGGTTATGGGTTTCCTTTCATAGCCTGCAAGCCAAGTTTGGAATGAGTTATTAAAGATTTATGAATATGGGGCTCATTCTTAAGATTTGTAAATATGGGTCATATTTTTGTCAGATTTGTAAAGATGGGTTACATTAGAGACTTCAAATTTCACAATCTGTTATGTTAAGTAATCAAGTTTTGGAGAGAAAACACTATGTATAGACAGTTTGGGTTTTGTGGGCCATTGATGAATGAATGATAAGATTACAAAATGGAGATCCTTATATAGATAGCTCCAAATTACATCATGAAGTGGGTCATGTTTTGAATATTGTAAGTGTGAGTTAGGTTATTACATAGTTTCTAAACCACAACCTTGCCACTTCTTGGCTGGAGTTAGCAGGGGCCTTATTGAAATGAAGGGGATTTAAGCATACATTACACTCTTGTAAGTGCCCCAATTACCATTAAACTGCAGCTCCTTGGGTTGTCATTCATGAATTTTATGCAGTTTGGGAATGGTAGTTTTTGGTAACTAAATTTACACGATTCGCTGCCTAAAGATATGCAATGCAAAATTTAGGTTATTCATATGAAATGTCCTAGGTAATTGCAACTTGACACACTTTTCCTCCTTTAATTTATGGCTTGGACATGAGATAAGGAATGGACTTAAATGCATTCAACTAGACAACTTGCATTTTGACTGTGTTTGGACCTAGCCCTTCACTCCCCCTTTAATTAGTGGATTTAGCGAGCACAATGGAAATATACTGGTAGGGACTGGCAAAATAAA
Source organism: Taxus wallichiana var. yunnanensis (assembly GCA_018340775.1). NCBI lineage: Eukaryota > Viridiplantae > Streptophyta > Pinopsida > Cupressales > Taxaceae > Taxus > Taxus wallichiana. The sequence continues at coordinate 917,191,482 of CM031240.1, read as the reverse complement.
AAAACATACTCAATTTTGATAAGTGTTATACCAAATTCACCCCACAACTTTGGTCAAGAAAACTCCTGCACATAAGGAAATTATGAAGGAAATGACTCGGACACTGTGAGCTCACATTCCAGGGACGACAAAATTGGTTGCAGAGAGGGACTCTACTGATGGAATGACAGGGCCTGCAAAAGTTTAAACGACCCTGTGTGAGAAGACAGAGAAGAAACGACTCTATCACGTGAATTCGTGTCTTAAATCTATTTGACAGACTCGGGCATGCTCTAAAATTAAAAAGGGAAAAGGTCAGTGTTTAAGCCCAAGTCAAAGCGAAAGCGGGAGTCGAGAGGAAAAGGTGAAAATTTTCCTTTTGTCAAAAAGGGCACAAAGGAAAAGATGGAAGCACATCTCCCCAGCCAACCAAAGAGTGCCACGTGTCCAAGTGGAGCTTCGAGGCCATGGGGTTTTCTGCATTTTGCATTTTGTGAAAAAGAGAAAAAGATAAATTATGGACCCACGACCTCGATTTTTGCTCTAATCTGGCTACCACGTGTCCCATATGTAAAGGGGGACCCATTTTTCAAACTGTTTACAAACTTTGAAGGGGCATAACTTTTGAACCAGTGGTCCAAATTCAGTGAATTTGGCACCATTGGAAAGCTCTGACCTCCACTATGCCATGGAAGCATAAAATATCATTTTTTGCATGCCTTAGTGGGTGGAAAATAGGAAAACAACTTTCACGCCATTAGTGCGGGATCTGATGGCTTCCACTACCAGGATATTGAGATTTTGGTATGCCATCTTCTCTCATACGACAAGCAGGCGTGGGGAACTAGGCTCGACAGATTGTGGGTAGATTTGTAGGAGCATTAATGATTGGTGGTTGAAATAGGATTTGACTTTTCCCTCTTCTCTCTCTTTTCTTTCTATATATATTGTAACACTTCTCGTTTGAGAAGGAGAGACATTCTGGGCATAGAGAAACTCTGTCAAATTTGTTTCTCGATGCCATTTTGAGTAGTAAACCTTCTCCCACACCTGGAAAATGTATTTGTGCCTCTATTCTAGAAATGTAATGGTCTGTGCACCTTCTAGAGAAATAAAAACATGTTTTTGTGGTGTTCTTCAACCCTTTGCATCGTTTTGTTGTTTCCCCGTGCCTCTCCCTTCCAGATTTTTTTCTATGCATGTATTTCACATTTGCAGGTGTAGGATGTTGTGTTTCATGGAGTTTAATGGTGAATTTGAAGATCTGGGCTGTGTCACTTCGTCTGACCTCCCTCATCTCCATTTTCTCTATTTCTTTCTCCCTCAATAGAATATCTCGCTTCCTTTCTTTGGTGTATCACCGTTTTAGTGTAAGCTCTGTTTTTTCTAGTTTTCTTTCTCTCATTGTCTCCTTGGAAGTCAGATTAGGATTAGATTAGCTTGCCTGCACTGGAATAGCTTGTGGTAGGTAGTTTAGGAAGAGGAACCAACCTTCTTTGGAGAGCTTTCCCATTCGCAAGGTCCCACACCTTGGGGAAGTTCAATGTTATGCAATCACACCAGATGAGTCTTCCTTAGAAAAGCAGATTTTTAGAACTCATTTGGGGGTGCTATGATTTTACACTAACATAAGGATGTGCCTTAAAGATTCACAAACAACTATACCCATAGAAAAGGCTTCCATGGTGAAAGTCGCTGATGAGTTTTTAGGCTATTGTCAAGTGGAAAGGTAACATAAAACATTATGAATATCACCCCTATTTACAGCTCTTGCAATGTCATTTCTCTGTAATGTATGCCTCCTTGTTCTCCTCAATATGTAACCATGAATGCAGGGTGAGCTATAAAATGAAAAGCTCACGGGCCTTTGAAAATAAGACTGGAGCTTCTGCACTTATCATTTGCTCATCAATTCTTTGTTATTGAGAAAAATCCTAACGTCAAGATTAAAATCATCAACAAGGCATAAATTAAGGAGGTCTAGGATGATCCTACCTTTACTTCTTCATCAGATTTCATGATCTTCTTTATCCTTGCAACAGGAAGTTGATGCTGCTTGAATTCTACCGAGGAAAGAAAAGGAAAACTTGAATGAGTTTCTGAGTGATGAGACTGTATTGAACATATAGACTCTTCTTTTGCATCCATGTACAAATGTTATAAGGGAAGAAACTCCATGGAATTGGTCCAATCATGCAGAGAAAGGAAATTCAATGCATTATTTAGAATTATGAATGGCAAAGGAAAACTGAGATTACCTGCGATTTGTCTCATATCCTACACTTGTTGCCAAAACCTTTGAAGATTTTTTTTCGGATTTGCATGGAACAAAGATTAGAGTCGATAGATCCCTATAGGAGGAGATTTCGAATAAGTGGGGATTAACATTTGAGCCATGAGCCTCACTAAATCAAAACTAAAATAATGGAACACATAGAGTCAAACCAAGTGTATTGTTTGTCCATATCTCAATACCACATGATTCTGCAAATCTCTACTCAATATGACAACTATAAAACCTACTGAAGAAATTCTCTGCAGTTGAGCTTTGAACTTAGACATCCTAATAAGCATGGGTAACATTTAAAACATAAGCCTAACCAAGAAAAAATGAAAATCAAGTAAAATTCCCCCATAACCAACGATATTGTATCTTGATATCTTAATACAAGGAAACTTTGTAAAATATCTACTTAATACATCTAAAAAAATAATAACAACTACTCTGGGATGGGAAATTTCTCTATAGTTGAGCTATGAACTCAAGAATCCTAATAAACATGGGTTGGCAATTAAATCTTTGACACACACAAAATACACATGCACCTTGCTTTGAACTATTTCTCACCAATGGAGCTTTAAAATCACACATCCTAAGCCCAAGAACCCCAAGAATGCCGCCAAATGTGTCACCAACCACCATACACCCAATATCATATTGCACAGGAAGAAAAACCAGATTTTACCTGCTGATCGGAAGTTCAAACCCTAAAACAAATGAAAAAGCACAGATTTAAAAAAATTCGCTTTGAAAAAGAGTCAAAATTTGAAATCTACCAAATTGGGCACTACGAAAAACAATTGGGGTCTGGGAATCACCATAGATAACATATACCTTAACACATACAAACACAAAAACCCATAATACATCACCTCTGAGCCCCAAAAATTTGAAAATCTTGCTCCCTTTCTTTTCAACATGCTCTGTGTGTAGGTCGTGGTCTCAAATATAATATCCCAAATTCAACCCAATCCACATGTTAAATGGCTACATTTCCACAAATATTAGTAAAGGAGGATATTACTATTTCTAAAGTTCATTATGCAAACAACAAAAAATCATGCTTATTGCTAATTTATGGGTTGAAACAGACCTCATAAATGGTGCTATAGGAACAATCACTGACATTTTCTACAACACATCAACGTTACTGCCATAACAACCAAAATAACCCGTAGTAAATACTACCCTCTACTTTGATAGTACCTCCACTACTACTTTTCTCAACCTTCATGTATCCACCTCGGTATCGAATGTATCAAATGTATTCGTATTTACCATGCCATGGCGAGCTTGGGCTCTCGCCAATAAATGAATACAATATAGAAGTCCTTTTCTCAATGGCTTTCCCAACTTTATTTCCAACAGGAAAAACAATGTGGCAACAACCCCGCACAAAAGAAGTTCCAATGCATGAATACACTCTACATTTGATGTGCTACCATGATGGGCATTTTGGTTCCCACCCACGATTTCACTACTTCCTTCTAAATCTCATAATGTGGCATAGGAGCTAGTCTACAACAATAGTTTTTATGAAATAAAACATTGAATATGGAATCCCTCCAACAATCAGGAACAATCACCGACATTGTCTACGACACATCAATGTTACCACCAACATTACCTTTATTTGTTGTTGTCAAATTTGATAGATATAATGGCCCATGTTGGGATCCCTCCAACCCGTTATATATTCTGATACCCCTATTTCAAGAGGGAATCGAAGACAATTGCCGAATAAAATGGCCGATGATTAACTATCCACAAGTCCCAGGGACTTACTTTGCATAGAACAACTACCGACATTGGAACCACTGAAAGGCAAGGTATGACATTCATAACTTTCTCTAGAGTTCCCTCACTTGTAAATCTGTGCATTTCACCTCCTTTTTCATTCGAAAGGTACTAAAAATGGCACACATACCAACACTTGGAGCAAGAAGAAAGGAGGATTCAAGACTACTATCCCTCAACCAAAACAACCCGTCATAAATACTACCCTCTACTTTGATAACACCTCCACTACTACTTTACTCAACACTTCTTGTATCCAAAGTGACATTTCCATTCAAGGGGTATCAAATGTATTCATGTTTAGTGAAAATAAAATCGGCCACCAAAGGCCACCATTCATGATATAAATTCTATAAATGTACAAAGGTCTTTATGTATTCATGTTTAGTTTATATATCGTGATATAATATTTAAGCAACTACATATGTAAGATTTTGTAACAAATTTAAATGTATATATAGAACATTTTAATGTAATGTTTCATCTATATTCCTACACTGCCACTATCAATCACACCCCTTATCAATATGTTATCAACAATACAAAAATGGCTTTTTCAACAAATAACCAACCAAACAATCGATGCAACCACTATCTCATACACGTTGCAACACAAACATAATTTCCCCCAAATAATTACAAACGACATTAAATACAAAAGTAATTAACTATCACCCATGATATAAGATTTGCAAATGTATATGTACAAATTCGTAACAAATTTGAAGTGTAGAGATAGAGTCTTTAGATGTAATGCTTCATCTATATTCCTACACTTACCAAATCAATCACACCCCTTATCAACATCAACTACAAAAGTAATAATTATCCCTCTAAATCAAATAACATATATCGTTCGATGTTCATAGTGCATTGTACACATGCGATTGCTAGTAGATATTTATTTCATATTTTATTGGATGTAAACAATGAAAATTGGTGTTGAAGTACCTTAACATTATTTATAAAGGCATGTTTTGGTTAGAGGTTAAGGAATGTTTAAGTCATCCCAAAAAGGTATGCTTAATATGTTTAGCCTTGAATTTTATTTAAGGCACTTTTAAGTTGGCGAGGCAAACATGCCTTAATTTTGACTTAATGGTGAGAAAAAATGTCTTATTAAGTCAATTTTAAGGTGGTTGATTTAAATTTCAATATAAATGATGTTATTTGTGATTTAAATTTTTAATTTCTAACATTAAGTTGACTTAAATATGTCTTAAAGGCAATTTAATGGCTAATTTAAATATGTTAAAATATTGTAATGTATAAGTATTATGTGTCACAAAAATAGAGTTGAAATCAAATCTTTTAAAGATGCAAATTCAATTTCATTCTATGGAATATCTTCCGACATAGGCATTTCATTGTCATCATCATTGATAGCGCCTATCATTAAATTATCGTTTAAATCATTTTGAGTTCCAATTCCATTGTTATCATCCCTTAATAGTGGCAACGAAAAAAGAGTTGAGACAATCGGTTTCGATTAACTAAAATTTGGAATTTTTGAAGTTAATCTAAGAAGTACAACAATGTAATAAACTGAAATGTAAATGCTAATTAATTTATTTGATATTCTAAATGAAATGAAATAACTGAGATAAGAGGGAAAAGGTACTAACCTGGAAAGAACTTACCTCGCAGTGATTTGGGACTGACATGATGATGAACAGAGGAACAGGGATGTCACAACACACCTCGAAAGTTGTAGCAGAGGTAGATCTGATAATATTGGGGAGCTTAGGGAGGATTAGGCGTCTGGGCACCTGGTCCGCATGACAACTCAAAACATGAATTTGAGTTGGTCGCCATGTCTTCGCAATAACTCACCTTTTGTCATGTGGATGTTGCACTAGCTTCACTGATGACACCATGAACCTGCAATGAAGAATCACCTGCAAAACCCCACACAAAGCATCAAACCCCTAAAAAAGAAAGATGCATATGAAGGGGTCAAACTGTTCTTAGCGACCACAATGGTGGTCTTACAAATAAGTGTTGCACTACATATCAAACCCAATGTAGGTATGTGTGATTGTGTGTGTAATGATGTGCCTAGGATGCCCTATCACCAATGACGCAGTATAACGACCAATAGCTAGATAGAATGCAAAAATGGTGGATGGAATAGAATAGACTTCCCTTTCCTATGTAGTGTGTGATGCATAATAGTGCCCAAATGCAATCCCTTACCTTATGTAGATAGCTAGCCCTTAATAGAAATAGTCCGCCCATAACGTAGTATGTATGTTGTGTTTATATAGGGATCTCTTGGTCAAAATTTGACACTAATAACTTGACATGCCGATTAGTACCAAGGGGAATGGGTGGAAAAATAATAAAGACCGACATTGAACATCTAAATTAGAACCAAGTGCAACGGGACTAGGGCACCTAGAAATGAGGACTAGGGTGCCCCGACACCCTAATCCCTTCCCAGGCGCCCTAGTCAAAGACTAAAGATGAAAACTGAGTGAATAACAATAGCTAAGACTCCCTGGGAGACGACCAAAACTGTACTTTCTTGAATGATGAATGTGTAAGACAAATAATGACAACGAACGACTAGACTGATGACATGACTAGGGGATGGGTCATTAGTGAATACTTTTCTTACGCAAGATCTATATATAAAACAACATAATTGGCGGTATAATAATAGTAGTAAGTGCGTGATTTTGTGACAAGAGTTTCTCAAAATAAGATGAAATACTTAAGTCTCTTAAAAAGTGTTTCACTTGCTTTATTTCCTACATTGTTTGGTAACTTGTTATTTTTATATAAGGAAAAGATTTCATGTTATTGTTAGAGTTGAATAATTAGAGCAACATCACATTCTTTGAAAAACATCACATTGTTAAAATTACATCGAATTTGAAAGCATCACATCCATTCAAATTCATCGTAGATATTTCACAAACATCACATGCCTGCAAAAGCAACACATGAATGTAAAACCATCACATACTTGATACATCACACATGCTTGAAAAACATCGCTTTATTGAAAATGAATCATGCTTATGTAATCCTAAAAATCATAACATCACATGATTGGAAAAACTATGCATGCATTAGAAAATAACAAATGCCCGAAAAGAATCACATACATGGGAAAACATCATGGAACTAGTGAAGTTTTGTAGGGAGGAAAAAACATTACATGCATGGAAAAACATCATACACTTCAAAGCATTGCAAGTTTATGAAAACATCGAAGATTATAAAAACATAGGAGATAAGTAAAGTATGTGTTTCATAAAAGATCATAAATGAAGAAAATTACATAAATAATCACAAATATTTTTAGAATTGGATTAATAGATTTATCTCTAGGTTGTAAATTGTAACACTAAAAGGGCATTGAATTGGAAACAATAGATTTCCTTATTTGCATCCAATGAAAAATCACATTTGAGATCTAACTAATGTAATACATTTGGGTTCGGTCAACTAGTAAACTTATATGAAAAAGTTACATTTTTGCGTCAAATTCTCACCTTTTAAGATCGATGACGTAAAATTTGAGCCATTTTTTTTTTTTTGTGATGGTGTAATTTGCATTAGAATTTTGTTTTTCATGTAATTCTTCAAAACTAGTCATGGTTCCTCGATACATTTTACATCAATGATCTCAAATACACACAAAAATACATTATTGTCTCCGCCATTATTAAAAATTAACTCCCTCCATAAATTCAAATTTAAAATTCGACACAATTGTGCTAAAATTTGCATCAACTTGTAAAGTTAGAAAATTAAATTTCCCATCCATTGGTGCGGTCGCATGTCCACCACTTAAAATAAAATTAATGTAATCGCTCCGTAGAGAAAACAAGGGCTGCATTGCAGCAATAGTACCTGCCGTAAAAGCGTAGAAGCATGTTGTTTATATGGAAAGCAAGAAATGGGAAAGCAGGAAACGGGTAAAGAACCAATAACAGAAATTGATTTCATGAATGTCTATTAGTTATTAGTGTCCCTTCTATTTTATCATATTCAATATATCATAGAAAATAAGAAATCATAATATCTCATAGCAAACAGCCATCCCAAAGCTAATTGGTTGATCGACCACATCAACACGATGAAAGGTTTCCTTCCAATCATTTAATATTTCCATATGTTGACTTGATGCATACTCCTTGAGGCGCACACCCAGCCCATTGTCATGAATGGTCCATATTTGAGGCACTGCATTAAAAGGTTCCTGCCTGAGACTGTAAACAGGAGCTTAAGTTATTTTCCTTTCAAAATATAGAGAATGGATTCTACGATACTTGCCACTAGAAGGTATAATGAAAGAAAAATAAATTAGGGAAAATTGTCGTCAAATAAAAGAACAAAGATATTTCTTAATAGATGTTGGATAAGGACTGTCACCTAGAAACCAAACTTTTAACTTCAAGAGTATTTGCAAGCACACCATCAAAATTGCATTGGGAAAAAGTAAAACAAGTCTTGTCAAAAGTAATGTTTGTCAAGTTAATTAATGACATAAAATCAAGTTGTGTGAGCTTTTCCACTCCTCCATTGGTGATCCGGAGTGAATAGACATGAAATTACAAAAATATTTTAGTATACCAGTCCTTCAGCAAGTTATAGAAGCAAAGAAAGACAATTTTGATTATTGTGTCTGGACATCTTAAACACTAGAATAAACTGATTGATTGGCTTACTATGTGACCTTGGTATGGTACCTCCAATGTTGTGCAATAGAGAACCCATAGAAGTGGTGACAAATGACTGTGTCAAACTAGCATAGAATTCTTTTCAGATACAAACTACGGTGTTCCAAATGTTACAAGGAAATCCAGTTATGAATCCCATGCCATTGGTTGACTTTGAATTTGACCCTCAAGTTTTCAATAGATGAGCTCCTCATACCAAGTCAACAAGTTTTGGCGGCCTTCCAAAAAGATGTAACGTGGCGGAAGATGGAACAATGCAGAGCATGGCCTGTGCCAAATAAGTAGTAGTGTTATTGAAAGCATCTGGTTGGGAATTGAGAAGATATTACGGGTGTAAGGAAAGCCAAGTCTTCTAATCATAGACAGGAAGTAACTTAGCAGGGGGTTAATCTCTAAGGTTGTGTTAAAGTTATACCCTTGATGAACTGCAGTTTCTACCTCTTTTTAAAAAAATTATATAATTCTACAGAATGTTCTAGTTATGTACGAACAAGAAGGTAGAAGAAAATTAAGAAATGAACATAAAAAAAAAGATATAGAGTGTCCGTATGCAAAAACAGTATATTTATTCCATAAATCCTTGAGATGGATACTTATTGCTATATATGGGGAATTAACCATATGCTTTGCCACATCAGAAAAACCAATGGCCAAATATTCAGGGGAGTGTCGAGTGTGTGTGTGTGTGTGTTTCTAGCTATTTACAAACAAGAAGGTAGAAGAAAATTAACAAAAAAATTAATAAAAATCAAAAAACATATATAGATTCTGTATGCAAGAACAATATATTTATTCAATAAATCCTTAAGATGGATATTTACTGCTATATATGGGGAATCAACTGTATGCTTTTCCACATCGAAAAATAAATGGCCAAACTATTCAGGGGAGTGTTGAGTGTGTGCATTGTATATTCTCACACACACATTTTCTATCTAAGAAGCAATCGAAGTTTCATTTTCCCTATCCCAAAGACAGTGAACCGATCAGAACATGAATAGCAAAAAATAAACTTGAAAGCATCAAAAATTTCTTACTTCAACCAATCTACTTTGAGTTTTAGTTCTGAACCACTTTGCAGGATATGAACAGATGTTCCCAAATTCTCCCAGAGTGCACACATTGGCCCATCTTCCAGTGAATAAAGTTGTAAATGCAAGTTGTTTATATATAATAGTACTGCATTAGTTTTCATTTCCTCTGAATAAGAATAGCTTCAAATTCATTTCAGCAAATAAAGAACAACCCGCTTTATTAATTATCACATTGTTTCTACAAAAGACATGAGAAAATGATCTTTACATGCATAAGTTGTTTTGATGTTTATATTTCTCAGATCAAGATCTATGTTATCTATGCTCTACATTTAATTTTTCCTTTTTTTACTAAAAGAAGTGAGGTCGGTACCTCTTGGCACAACTATACCTCAAGGTCATATCCAAGAGCTTGTAGACCAGTTGTAGCAGTAAACAACAAAAGAAGGTCAGGGCCTCTTGAAAGATCAGAGCATACCTGACAAGCAAATGTATAAGTTAGTTAAAGCAAGTAATCATTCTGCTAGGTAAAAAAATCCAAACTACTTTCTGAAGAAGTTGTGTTGATGCTACAAAAAGAAAGAAAGAAAGATGTCATAATAATGTCCATGGATGACCAATGTACGTCAAGGTGTTTCCAAAGTACAGTAAGTTACAATAGCTAATCAAGAGCACTAAAAGGAAGACCAGCAACTAACACAAAATTATATAAAACTCAAGCTAGGAAGCAATAAAACCAAAAAGAGAGAAGGCAAATGAAACCAAACAGGTAAACCTGAGACAAGCCATTATCTATAGAGGTCATATGGTAAAGAGAGAATCCTGCCAAAGGGAAGGGCCCTTGCCAAAACAAACCACCAACGGACACCAGGGAAGGGAGCATGGAGAACAAGGCTCTAGCATGTGTCAGAGTCAGGAGCACAAGAAAGGTCATCATCCTCGCCAAGCACTATTTAAGAGCCATTGCAGAGACTAATGAAGTTATCAGGAGAATGACTTAGGCTGAGAGAGACTGACTGAACATAGGAGGAAGCCGGTGCTCGGATCGCCTATCATCCAAGGCTGACACAGGGAAGGCTTTCTCTGAAAGGGCACACTTCTGCAAGCAAACAATAGGAGAACAAAGAAAATATGTCCAAAGTGTACATGGGATAGAAATAAAATGGATTGCCTTTGAAGGTCTCTTTTTAAAACAAAGTGAAGACAAGACTGGTTAATTTCTACTTCAGTTATGAGAAGACTTGCAAATATCAATCAATATGCAAATTTTCTCGCTTTGCATATCCATTAGCTATCAGCCTATCAGTCTGTGGAAGTATCTTTTTCCCCTCTGTTTTGTCCATTTGTCTGGAATTAACTATTTAGTGCATGTAGGGGATTAATTCACATAGTTCAAATGTTCTTGAGACATCTTAGATCCTGATCACCGGAAAAGTTGACTACACCTCTAACATGTGTTGATGTATTCCAGCCTGTCAGAAGGAGGCACACCACCACGGTTTATTATCATTGATGATGGTTGGCAATCTGTTCAAAAACCAGAACATGTCTCTGATAAGACGTAAGAGAATTTACGTTGCTAAACTTCTGAAATACTGACAATCCAAATTTTTAGAAATCTCCGAACAGATGAATAAGAACAAAATATTTCCTATAACTTTTTAATTGTGCTTTTCAGGCCTTACAGCCGATTAAATCACATAAAAGAGAATATCAAATTTCAAATTGATGTTGAAGAAGGTAAAAGGCAAGAAGATCCCGCCAAGGGCATTCAACATATAGTCCAGATAGCCAAAGAAAAATACAATTTGAAGTAAGTCATTGCAACTTATGGAGAATGTCGATAGAAGTTGTTTTCATAGTTAGGAAATGGTAGGTCAAAGCAAGAAAAATGGTGATTTCAGAGCCACAAAATTGTTGGGTATGCTTGTAAACCTGGCTATCCTTGCCTTCACAGGTATGTGTACGTATGGCATGCACTTACAGGATACTGGGAGGAGTTCAACCAGGAATCGATGAAATGAAAAGCTATGACTCTACAATGCAATACCCTGCATCTACTCCTGATGCCTTCCAATATATGGCAGAAACAGATAGTCTTTCTGTTCAAGGACTTGGCCTTATGAATCCTAAAAGGGTCTTCCTATTCTACAGTGACTTACACAGCTACCTCGCAGCATCTGGAGTTGATGGTGTTAAAGTTGATGTTCAGAGTATTCTTGAAACTTTTGGGAGTGGTTTTGGAGGTAGAGTATCACTCGCTAGCCAGTACCACCAGGCATTGAATAACTCTATTGCTCAGAATTTCCCAGATAACGGATGCATAGCATGCATGAGTCATAGTACATATGAGCACCGAGTAAATGGCAGGCAGGAAATAACGGTGATTTTTGTGGGATTTGTGTCCTCACTGCGTGGATGAAGAACTCAACTTCACAGGCTTCTGTGGAAATGAAAGCTTTCAGCAGCATGAGGGAAAAAATTATGGTGCCAAATGTGGCCTCATTTTGAATTCGTTTTCCAACTGAAATCTATTTCGAAACCTCTGAATCAGTTGCATGCAGGGAGCCACTTGTCTTTAGCATGGAGGAACAGCAGAATACCTGCAGCAGAGAGCACATGGCAAATGCTAACAGGAAAAGAAAACTTTAGTAAAACCGGGCATATCTGCGGCAGGTACAAACAAGCCCGACAATGAAGGATTAAGCAAGCACCAATAAAAAGCCACAGAAATAAAATATTTGCCAAAGGTAAACTATAGTCTGCATGAAACTGGGTTTCTTACTTTAGAAAAAGCCATCATATGCGAATGAATCAGCCAGTAGCAGCCCACTGCCCCACCGCCCTAGAATTAATGTGCAACAGCGAAAACAATAGATACTGCCATGGCGAGTACTAATAAGACCGTTTGAAAGCATTTTATGTGAAAATTCATTAGGAGTTAGAGATTTTAAGGCTTTCACACGGTTCGAATTTGACGGTCTCAGAGACCGTTTTTTAGTATTTTAACCGTAAATTACAATTTAATAAAAAACAAAACCGTCAATTTAGACAGGTAATTTTTTAATCAAACTGTATTTTTGCAAGTTCATATTATTTAAAAACCGTAAAATTTCATAATAGTCAAATATAATATATAAAGTCTATATATAAGAAATCGATTTGATTTTATTCATTTTAAAAATATTCTATAAATGATATTTATAATGATTCCAATTTAAATTTAGAAACTAAAATAGGTTTTCTGTGAATAATGAATTTATTAAACTCAGAGTTCACACGTTGTCTTTGTTTTTTCTAAAAACATATAAGTTTCTAATTTCAATGATATTGTGACTGTATTTATTTTCATTTTGTCATTACGAATTGCAATCTACAGGTTTCAATTTAACTTTTATGCAGGTTTAATTAAATTTTTTTGCTATAGGAAAATTTGAGGAATCTTGTTACAGACATCCAAGAAGAAGCTTGAGATACAAACATCAATACATGTACATGATTATTATTTTGAATAACATAGAATTATTATGTATTACAATTTCATTTTTCTAGAAGTAAAATAAGATTAAAAAAACAATATACATTATAAACCAGGGGATAACTTCATATGCATAAAATTGATTTTTTTAAAAATCTCTCTTAGTAATTCTCAGTTTCAAAGATGCAAATAATATTCACAACCGAGTCATTACAACTCCTTCCATACAATATTTTGTAGTGTGCCGCCATTTCTTTCTTTACCTTTGCTTATGGCCATTTTTTATTTGAAATTATTTTTGAACATTAAAACATTCTTCTACGGCATTGAAGCAACAAATTTTTTTGTTATAGCGCCTGCATCCCAAAAATCTGATCTGAAATCCTTGGTCAATAGAGGAGGCATTGAAAACATATTTTTATTGGAAAAACCCTACGTATCCATACATGCATGTGCTCCTGTACTTAGGCATTCAAATATGTTTTTATTTCAATGGTGGAGAAGTCTCAGGAAACTCTCCAACCATGCATGCAAATAGCCACATCAACCCACATTTAATTGCATGCACCTAAGTCGAAAAACACCTTTAGAAAAGTTGTTACATTTATATACAAAACCACAATTGACAAGTTTTCTTTGCTGCAAAATTTTTACCAAACCACTTTTGGTAAATTTGTGGTATTGGAGAAAAGAGGTAATATTTTCATTTCAAACACCTTGCTTTTGAGTCATTATTGGTATTTCATAAGTTTTCAACCTTTTCTTTTTAAGGGGGTTTTGGATTTCCGAGAAATTTTTTGATGTTTAAAAGTGAAATACAATGTGTTTAGACAAGTAAATGTTGGTGATTTTCTGTTCCAAGGCCTTCAAAGTTGTAGCCTAAGAATGTTAGTCTGAGTTTATAATTTAATTACTAAATTTAATTTTAAAATATATTTTATCATCCTAAAATTATTTTGAAATGATATATATTAATTAAGATTTTTTGACAATTTAAAATTTTACTAAAAACGTAAATTGAAAGGTAACTATATTACGAAACCGTCATGAAATTTCCTTTTGACAGGCAGGGGTGACCGTCAAATTCCAAGCCTGCTTTCACATGCCATAATATGAGAAAGAAGGCTTTTGCTACTTAAGAATTTCAGAATGGGATAAAAGTATGTTGGCAAAAGTGAAATTATTTGTTTTTATTGCATTTAGTAAAACCATGCCATTGGTTGTTAGTTGAAGACATTGCATGTAAATGTAAGACTCTTTGAACTGTCAAAAACATGTTATTACCCCTTTGCAAAACAAGTATCTATAACTGTATGTTTCCCCATCCAAAACAAACACGGAACTGAAAATCCAAATTACCCATTTTCAGAAGGCAGTCCTGAAATGATTTGGGAGCCGTTTGGAGGGAATCATCTCGAATGCAACAAAGAATTTCTAGCTCTCCCCTACAATTTTGAAAGATTTTGCAATTTAAAAAAATCTGAGTGGATGCTAGAGCATCAAGTTATCAACATCCTTCTCCTCGTATCCGGGAAAAACTTTTGGAGTTCTTGTTATTTAAGTGCAAGGTTTGAATTAATACTATTTCATTATTTAAAATCTTTTATGAAACTACTACTCACTGGAAGTAGGAGCCATTGCCCCATCCATAGTCGAAGCCTTTTGCCAGCAAATACAAAAATAATCCTCCTATTTTCCAATAGGGGCCTTTAACTGTGCACAACTGTGGTCCAGTTGGATTCAAGGCTGTTCATTTCATTATAATTAGGAATCATACGTGAACTGTATGATGGAAATACCAAACGAAATCTTTTCAAAGAGTCAAATAGGAGGGAGAGAAACTATGAGAGAGGAAGAGGGGTGAAGAAGAAAGGGTTAGAGGGTGGAAACGTGTGAGAGTGGTGAAAATGGAAAGGATAAATAATGTGAAACTCAACCATCCAACAACCCAATGACATTTATGTCGATTGTTCGAAGGAGACCAGGGGTGTTGTTTAAGACGATGTGGAAACAACTTATAGAGATATTTGCGAATGTAAGAAGTGGTAGAAAAATATTACCGAAGTGAAATTTTGTTTGTAGTTTTAGCCCTTGCATTTAGAGACAAGAAGATGTGGAGTGGAAGTAACATCCAAAGGTGGCGACGCCATGTGTAGTTTTGCTCATAAAAAACGTGATGGCATCGTCATTCAACAATCACCAAAAAAAGGGACAGGGGTGCGTCGTTGAGGATTTTAGTTAGACATGGGAACGTAAACACATGCATGGCCCACACATTTTCCATGGCTGAGACTATTCCTGCCCAAGAATTATGCGGTGTATGAGCTGAACTTTATAGTTGAGATCTTGCTTGGACTAATTACATGAGCTTGAAGGGTCCAAAAAAATATTGGGGGAATTCCAAAAGGTTGTTGGTTCAAAACCCAACCACGATGTTTGTTTCTTGGAGCACGTTTGACCTTGTTTTTAGTTGTGAGTTATAGCAAATGCATGGAACAATTGATGTACACAAAGTCATCAATATATGAGCTTGTACATTGACATGTGATATGAACAAGTAGAAATTATTTATCGATCAATGTTGAAAATACAATGTTTTCAATTGAATGACATTAAATTTTTGAGATACTTGATGAAAATAGTATTAATTTTTTTTTAATAAAAATGTTAAAATAATATTAAAGCACCTTATCTTAAATTTGTCACATACTTTTAATCATTTAAAATATATAAGTTTTATTATGGATTGCAATATTGGGAAAAATACAAAATACATAAAGAAATATATAGTTGGGTGTGAGAGCGCACTGACAACTATCCTTGTATCTTTGATTATCAATAGTAGCATGTAGAGGGAGAAAAAGCAAGGTGATCCATTCGTAAATCGTACATGATAAGATAATTGCACTACCGAACATTCTCAAATATAAACAAGGAACCCACCGACCCCACACACATATATGCCCAACATACCAATTCACTACCTTCATTATTTTCCAGCCACACAAACGAGTTATGCGGAGCCGGATTAAACCGTGTCCCATGTAAACGAAACCAACTTTTTGGAAATTCGTGTGTTGAGATAACAAGTGTTTTGTAACAGAGAACAGTTCCATAAGAAGAAGAAGAAGAAGAATAACAAGTGTCGAGGGGTGTGGCTTTGATAATTGACTTCACTACAGGGATGAAGGGCCAAGACAAAGGATCCGACAGATATGTGAGAGTGGTTCCTGAATCGATTATCAAACCCTGTTCTCCTGCAATTGTGAATACAAAGTGCAGATAGATTTTTTCCTTGCCCGCAACACGGATTCATTCCAACTAAAGATAGTAATGGGTTCGATTAAATGAGCATAACTAAATTTGGGTGTAGAGACATGTAGAACATCATCCCCAAGTAATAATGTAGCTATGGCTATCGAATCCTTCTATTTGAAGTTCCTGGCTTGTCTGATCTTGTGATGATATGACCTATGTGGCCGATATTAGACCCTAATGCTTGACCTCCTTGATATAATTTGAAGTATGCGTTCAACTTAAATATATTAAAATGTATATTTTCATGATCAATATTTGACATCGGGTTTCGAGATGGTTTGACTCTGCTAGGGTTTTTCATGCTCTCTATTGCCCTTTTTCGCTACGATTATTGTGTGTCCATAACTTTCTAGCGGTCTCTGTCGGTCATACCATAGTATCTTCCAGATTTTCCCCCACCATTAAGGTGGTGCGTAGCTTATAAATGGCCAATGCTCCTCCCATTATAACATCTGTTGCAATTGGTGGAAATAGCTCCCAAGCGCACGAGGATGTTTGTGCCAAAATTTTACAATGAGGTATGGACCTTGTCTCCCCACGAATGTTGTTATTTCCGATGAATTTTTAGATCCGGTTGATAAATGGTATTAAAATCATTGCCTTATTGAGTATTTTTGTGGCCACATACCCTCCGAAATCTACCTACTGAACTGTATGAAAAAACATTGGGAGTCCAACGGTATCTTGGTTTCAGGTGTTCGTAACCTCACCAAGGGGTTTTATCTGTTCACATTTTGAGAGCCTTCTCAGCCGAAAGCTCTCTTTCTCACGTCAATGTGATGGTACTTAGGCAATACCTTGCTTTTGCTTTCTTAGTGGACTCCAAATTTTAATCCCACCAGCCAAGTCTCTCTTAAAATCCCTATTTGGATTGAAATTCCGGCCTTTCTATGCATCTCTAGTCGTTCTTACCGAGATATTGTGAAACAGATTGACATGGTGATTTTCCGTGAACAGAGCATTTCTTTTTGCTCGACCTCACAAACATGTCTCGTGTCGAAGTGGACCTTGCATTAGACTTACGTGACCACTTGGATATTTAGGTTGGGCCCCTGTGTATCTCTCAAAAGGTGGTTTATTTCAACAATCCCAACACGTGCTTCTGCTATCAGGTCCCAGACCATCGCATTCATGAATGTCCACTTTTGGCTCGCTCCAAACCAACACCATATCAATCCACCGACCCCAAGCCCAACGCTGACTCTCCGACTGATGGTTGGACTGTGGTCTAAGGGCTATGAAGACCTCGGGTACAAAATTTGTTGTCGAGGTTTCACCTCCCGTTTCTTCCCCACCTCCTCCCTCATCTAATATTGAGCCGCGAATGGAGTCACCATCCACTTCGATTTCCTTTCCTTCCCACCCACATAGAGCCGAGTTAGTTCGTCCATTTCTAAGCTCTGGGAATGTTGCATCAACCTCTCTCCCTATGCAAAATTATCACAATCCACCTCGAGAGGTTTCATACGGTGTGCGAGGGGATAATGGGGCTAAGTGCCTCTCAATTCATGTTGAGAATTTTGATTTAGAACAACTTCTCCTTACCAATAATTTGTCCATTCTCGGCTCCATGGATGAAATTCTGACGGGAAGGGGAGTTTGACAAGTCTAATTTTTCATGAATTTCATATCATGGAATGTTCGAGGTCTGAAAGATCCCTCACAAAAATTATTTGTTCGTTTAGCTTCTTTAGTTGATTAGAAGTTGAGATATTATTTTTTTACAAGAAATCAAGATTTCCAGCTTTTGCTTCAAAATACCCTTAGGTATCTTGCCCCATATTTTACGCATGTTCACACGTAGCATATTGAAGGCAGAGGTGGTGCTAACATTTCCATTGCGTCAAAAGTTTTGGCATTAATCACTACCTTGGGCCAAGATCCCAGTAATAGGGTTGTGTGGGTGATTATGAGTATTAATGATTTTTCTTTTGGTATTCTTAATATTTATGCTCCTAATGAAGGTCCCAAAAGGACTTTATGGAAATGGTTAGGTGACAACTTACCTTTTGCTTATTGGTTGGTGTGTGGTGACTTTAATATGGTGGAGCACCCGGATGATAAATGTGGCGCCCTTCCTATGTCTTTGGTGTATTGGTGAACATGCAACTTGGTTTTATTTTAAAAGCCTTTGGGGTCTTTCCGATCCTTTGCTTTGATGGCAAAAAAATTTAAAGACCAAACTTGGTTCACTTGGACCAATCTTCGAGAAGGATATGATCGGGTTTTAAAATGCCTCGACTGCATTTCTTTCACAATAGTCCTATTTTGATTTTGACATGCAAGGATCCTCTACTATCAAGGTGCATTCAAACAAGATTTGTTCAAATCACCACCCAATCATATTTAAGGTTGTTTGGCAGGCGGCTCCCCCAAGATGCCCAATAATCAATTCTATCTTAATGTTTCTTTGTTGATTCACCCCAAAGTGGTTCCGTTCATCGCCAAAGTTTGGAACATGGTGCCATGTTTTCCTTTTGCTGCCAGATGGGTTACTTGATGGGAGGCAGTGATTCGGTGCACCACAAAGTTCCT
Source organism: Taxus wallichiana var. yunnanensis (assembly GCA_018340775.1). Classification (NCBI taxonomy): domain Eukaryota; kingdom Viridiplantae; phylum Streptophyta; class Pinopsida; order Cupressales; family Taxaceae; genus Taxus; species Taxus wallichiana. The sequence goes on along the minus strand of CM031240.1, from coordinate 917,172,366 downwards.
CACTGCCGATTTGGTAAAAAAGTGGCTCATGTCCACAGGTGAGCCGATTCAAATATACACAAAGAATTAAAAATTATTTCCCTATTTCTCGAGAACAATCCTTTTGACAATCATCTTCGAGTTTAGGTAGTTGGTTTTCAACACAAGCTCAAACTTATTGAATCCCACTTGGCCGTGGCACACATATCCAATTGAAACTTCACTGGCTTAGAGTGGGAGATAAAGCCTCTAAAATATTTTTCAAATCCCTTTGGGCCAAACATGCTTGACAACAGATCAAAGTGATTTATGATTCTCACCGTTAACATATAGATCTACCAAAGATCACTAATGATTTTGTCAAACACTATAGCCCGGTTTTTCAAATGCAAGAGGATTCAAGTGAGTGTGCTAATGCGCTGAAGAAATGTATTGACATCGTGCCCAAGAAAATATCACATAGAGATCAAGTATGTTGTGATGCCCCTCTTACTTTAGAGAAGCTTCATGTTGCTTTGCTCTATCTTGGGATGAAAAGTCTCCTAGCTTGGATGGTTTCCCAAACGAGTTCTACAAAGCGACCTGGTCTTTCGTGGGTCCTTATTTGCTTCGAGTCTATAATCAATCCCTCCAAACCCACTCTCTTGGGGTTTTATCAATCAAGGAAACATCAAGTTCATTCCTAATCCTGGTAATCCTGAGAAGATCAATAATTGGTGGTCCATCACCCTGTTGAATGTCTCTTACAAAATTTTGGCTAAATTTCTTTCTCTTCGTATTGCATATGTTTTTCCAAAACTTGTCCAGCTTTCGAACAAACTGGTTTTGTTAAAGGTTTTTATATTCTAGATAATCTTATAGTGGTTTGGGAAGGTATGGAATAGGCTAGGGTTTCTTCATAGTGGCCGCTTTCCTCAAAATTGATTTCGATAAAGCTTATGATCACATCGAGTGGCCTTTTATCCTTGCCATGCTCAAAGCCCTTGGCTTTGGTGAGTTTTTCCAATCTGCTACTCACATGTTGTTTTCTAATGCTACGGCGAATCACCATTAATGGACATCGGTCCACCGCCACCACCTTTTTTTCTATTCTATTAGATAGGGGTGCTCTTTTGTGTCGGCGTTGTTTGTTCTCGCTGCCGATGCTCTGGGGTATTTAATTTATCATCAAGCTAACCTAGGGATCATAAGAGGGATTTCACTTCAAGATCATGCAGCTCAACTCATTAATGGTCACTTTGTTGTGAATCTTTTCGATTGTTGTTGAATCGAGAACAAAATGTGGCCTAGGTCTTTGAATGTCTCAGTACACTTTTTGCTTGGCTTCCGGATCTAGTATCCATATGACCAAAAATTTGGGGTATTGTCGAGTTGTTCACCTCTTCCGGTTTGGTTGAAGGATTACCTTTGGAAATGGAAAGGCCATGGGGAACAATTCAAATTTTGAGCATTCCTTTTGCCTTTGATAACGACTATGCAACCTTATGGCGGTATGTTCTGTAGAATTGTGGAGTTGAATTGCTTCAAAGATAGCATGTTTTACACCTTATTGGTTTACACAGGAACTATCGCGGTCGAATCATGTTAATTGTAACCATTGTCGGTTAGAATCAGGTTAATCGTAACCGTCACGGGTTAGCAGCAGAGTTAATCGTAACCGTCACGCCGGTTACTTGTGTGTGTGAAAGTTTATATTTAACTCATGGGAATTAGATCTAACTTTTTTATAAAGTTGATCTAAAGGTTGTAAATGCATAGCTAAGGTGCCCTAAGTTTGTAGATGCTTATATAAGCATGAAAGCTAGGGTTAGATGTAATGATGGCATGTAATTGATTATTATTGCATGTGGAATCCTTGATTGAGAGGATGAAGAAGAAGAGAAAGAAAGAACATGTTACATGAAGACAAAGCTTCCATGGAAAGGAGTTGGACAAAAGGAAATAATAGGTACATCTGAATGGTGAGAAGAGGGTAACATCTTCTACTATATTTCCTTTGTATAGTTATTGTCTCATTGTAATGGCTTGCATAGTATGCAAAGCACATAGAGTTTCTTCTTGTAGATCCACATGTTGGTGAGATCTTGTATTGTAGATCCATGAGATCATATTGTATTGTTGATCCATGTAGATCTAGATATTGTAGAGGAGGTTGTCTTCATGTTTGCACAGGTTATGCAGTGATGGAGAGACATACTTACTTCTTGGTGCACAATCATGGTTGCACATTGGTAGACCCATGTGAGAGGTCTTGTCGCAGATCCACTTGGTAGCAGTTCAGAGATGTTGTAGTTTTGGGTAATGTGAGATCTGCTAGTGGTGTTTGGAGGCACGGTTTTAGTGAACTCATGGATATCCATTTAGAGATTTGGAGGAGAGGAGATACTCTTAGAGATGCATTGTACTCTTGTATTGGAGAGTTGGTTTGTACTCTTGTTGTATTAAATATATGAGATCTCTATCTTTGGTGGACATAGCCCACATTGGGTGAACCACGGTACATTTTGTGTTATGTGTGTGTACTTTGTTTTGATTTGGATTATTCTAGTTTATACTTCCACTGTTGTAGATTTTGGGGAATTGTTTATATCTTGTGTGCATGATTGAGTTTGTTATTAAATCATATCACTATTCCAAAGTCCCGAACTCCCAACATGTTCTTAACAGGTGGCAATATGTTCCAAACCTCTTTCATTGGTTGGTAAATTCCAAGTCTGCACACAATATTTTTGCTTCTATGCATGTCTATTATTTGGCATATCGAGTGCCCTTCCCGCTCTTCATTCACCTATCTTGCCAAAATTCTTCAGGATTTTTTATGGTTTAAAGGTTTTGGTTCAAATGGCTTCCACAAAGTTGTTTGGGATGTCCGTGTCTCCCCGGGAGTAAGGTGGCATGGGAATCATTGATGTCTATTGTCAAATTGTTTCCTTATCTGCTAAATGGGTGGTTAGCTATTTATTAGGAAACCGGACACAGAAAATTTGCTGTTGTGCCATTGTATTGAATCTAGAGCCCCTTATGGAAAGATGAGTTGGAACAATATTGGGGCGCATACTATTATCATCATCTCGAGTTCTAGTAAAAATTACATGTACCTTTGTCATTAAAATTATATGGAAATATTTCGAGTTGGTTAAGCCATTAATGAGTTGGATAGGAGATGGATTTCGCACAAGGATCTCTTTAATTTACTGAGAATATCTAGTGGTCTCGTATCATCACGAGTGTAATATGCCGCTTGCTGAAACTATGGGCATCAAATCTATCCCGCTCTATCGCAAGGGCATTCACACCATTCAGGATTTAGTACACCGTAAAGATTAAATTATTTTTCCGACCTCAAAGTTAAGTTCAAAATTTCCAATTTGGATCTTCAGTCTATCTACAGACTTCAAGAGCTCCTTGGATGTTATGCTCCATAAATTGGGCATCCAACCTCCTGCAACTTGGTGCTGTGATTGGTGGTGGAATAAGGAAATTACCTTTTTCCGTTACAACACTCGAAACATTTACCAATTGTTGAGCCCACTCTTGCCTGCCCTTGATAAGCTTGATGCTCAATGTGGGCTACACTCCATGATCTCCACTTGGCTTCGTTGGCTTTCTGTACTCAAGCACTCTCTTCTTGAGCCGAAAGTTAATGATTTTCTTTGGTATCTTGTTTATCAAGGCCTTCCTATTAGTGAAAGGCTAAGTCATATTGGAATTCCTAATCGCAAGTCCCTTTTTTATTCTTGCCCAGTCATTTAAACACCTCTTTTGGACTTGTCCTGTGCTCGAGATGATTTATAAATGGAACCATTCTTTCTTTCATCCTTATCACCCTAAATTCTTCACTGCCCATGGCTCCTTTTGGTGATTTTATTCCTTGGCCTCAACACATTGATACTATTTGGAAATGTTTTCGTGCCTATAATCATTTTAGATTTGGAAAGATCATAATGATTTTATTTTTAAGCATGATTAGTCTGTTACTTTCTTTTCAATGAATGACAAAGTGATCATTCTGTCGACTACGCGCTTACAGATTCAAGCTCAAGCTACCAAGGTTTCCCTGGAGTTTTCCCATCTATAGGAGCTTCTTGATCATTGGGGGAGTTCTCCCTGCACCATGATTCGGGTCCCGCCGGATCCTCGGCTATGGCCACCTCAACCTTCTCCACCTCGACGTTCACCTCCTACGGACCATGTCGAAGGAGTCTCTCGCGCAACCACCTTTCCACCTCTCCTCAGGGCCGTCCTTTAGCTCTGCCTCCTTTGGACACGGATGGAGTCCACCGCCAAGGGGAAGGACGTTACTAGTTCTCTATGGTGGGGTTCTCCACTTTGTTGGCCATGTAGACCATTGCAAGATCTCCTCCACCTGGGTGGGGCATCATGGTGCCGTTGCGAAATGTAGTTTCCGATCACGATGGTTTGCAAGTGGATCCTCCTTTTCCAGAGCCTACTTGGTGGAGCTTTCATCCCTCCTCGGGATGATCCTTCCCCGCCTCTTGGTGCTACAAGGTGTGCTTGACTATGGTGGCTTTGTGTTTTCTCGACGTTTTCCGTAGTTTCCCATAAAGCGTTTTGATGTAGCTCGTGTGGTTTTTCTTGACCGTGTTGTTGCCCTCGTGACGTTTTGTGGGACCGTGAGTTCTTTGGTCGCCCCTTACTATGTAAATCTCTTATATTTTATTAATATAATGGGCAGTTCCAATAATAAATATATTAAAATGTTGTCATCATCATGGAAAAAACAAAGTTAATAGAAATTAATAATCCAAATAAAGATCAATTAAGATAAATGTTTTTCTTACAAAATACTTTATGATTAAAACATTGAGAGAATTTATCATAGAATATAACAACTATAATGGAATATACTATATAAACGCATAAGAGTTAATTTCCTTCTAAATATTTGCATTCCATTTCTTGGCCCTCAACGTCAGCTTGCCTTTTGTATTTGTACCAAGTGGTGCAGGTAGTAAAATAAATCAAGTTGACTGCTTCCATGGTGGAAAAAAGCCAGTATAAATAATCCTAGCGCATTGGGTTTAGATTATCATTGAGACAATCCGGTTTTCCATTTCCGCCATGGTATTATAAATGACAGTAATGATGAAAATGCTCAGATAGTGCCCTAACGTTGACGTGCATGAAGATAACGCAATGATTGTGCTGTGCATGGTGGATAGAAATTGATCGTATAAAAACTCCGAATGACCCACCATGGGAAATGCTTCAGCCAAGCCCATGACACAGAACTGCAGAAGGAGCCAAAATTGTAACCACGACCGATGGATTTTTGTTGCATTTTGTCTCTTAATTTCTATGAAATCGGCGACCGACATTGAAATGGAAGAAATTGCGAACTCGATTCCCATTCTCTGGAAGAATTCGATTCCTTTTCCATTGGATCATGTTATTTAAAGTGCATGGGCTATTCGATCTTGTGAGGATATGGGCTGTATGACTAGTGTTAGACCCTAGCGCTTCCCCTCCCCTTTATATGATTTGGAGTATGTCTTCAACATAAATAAAAATAAAAATAGATGACTATGACAATTAAACAACAATTATACAGAAATACGGCTATGAAAATCAAATAGCAGGTACAATGAAAGTTGACATTATAAACGCTTAGCTATCAGCCAATTAATCGTCTGGCTATAGATACAAGCTCTCTTAAAAACAACTAAAATGAGTACAAGTTCAGTGCAAGGAGAAAGGGTCTGGGTTTTCACGCTATGCCTCCTTATCCTTGTCATGCCTACACTTGTGATTGTATGTCCACTTGGAAGACGTAAAAACATCTGGTGGATTAGATATATCTTCTGAAATTAGTGACATTGACTTTCTCTTTAAGTTGATATGAATGGTTATAGTTTTCTAGCAATGTGGAAAAATGCCAATTAATGGTTAGGAAGGATTGTGATAGCAATGTGGATGAAGAACAGTTCTCATATTGCAGAACTTTGGCTGCTCGTACAAATTACATTTACAACAAGATCACAACATGTTGTCATTCCACAATTGTTAGATCCATGTGGATGGTACAAATATGTTTGTGCTGTCAACATCTATCTATATTTAATTGTAGCCATTCAAGTATTTATCTGTGTTAGTCGAAGAAAACTTGATTCTAACTGGGAATGCCTTTGGCGTAAATATCTTGTTAGATCCTTGTTAGTTGTGCAAGTGTCTCTCTCGAGGAAAAATACTTATTTTGAGTTATAAGTGAACATTCAATTTTTATTTTTATTTTTATTCAAATTAGGAGAGAGGGGCCAATACTTGACATGAGTCTTGATCACACAATACCCAATAGTCGTCATAATATTATCTAGTGGTTATTTATTTTTGACATAATAATTATGTAGAGTAGCCAATCACATTATGACATGTAAGACTTCTCACCTATATACAAGTATTAAAAATTCAATGTTCAATCATTATCACCCATGTTCAAGTATTGGTTTCCACCATGGTTGTAGTGTAACTCAAATTTATTATTTTAAATAAATTCAAAATATGGATTTCCTCCAATTAAACATTCTAAAGAAAAAATATAAGCTACAAAAATCTAAACTACATATTAGTGAAAAAATCATGATTCCACATGATAGACAATTAATTTTGTAGACCCTTAAACTTAAAGTGTAGTACTACTAGCCCCTTTCCCCTAATAGGTGTTACTACTACTCAATATTTTAGAACTATTTTATTAAAAAAATAGTTATTTCGATGAACCATTCATTTTTTTTTACAAATCCGACATGATGAAAATAGACAACTCTCGTGCAGATGATGACTATCGGTGTTTGGCGTATGGCGGTGTTGGTAAACCACCCTATCAAAAGTTATTTATAAAGAGATTCATCTCGGGTTCAAAGACTCCGGTTTTGTGTCCTACATTTGAGCCACTTTTGGGTAGTCTCTTGAAAGCCTCATAAACATGTAAAGATAAGGTCTCTTTGATTTGGTGAAAGTACATATAACGATGAACAAAATTAACCCGTATAAGAATACGAATTTTTCGAAATATACTTTTGCAATGAACATATTTTTTAAGAAATAAATCGTTGAATGAATATATGTAAAATGGGTGAAATATGAGGAAAAAAGAAAATTTATTTATAGCATAGGTATATTTTTAGCAATTTAACAAATTTATATAGTATTTGGAAAAATATTATTGTAAAATTGATTGATTGGAGAATCTAAAATTTGAAAAAAATGTATTAAAATAGCCAATTAACAAAAAATAGCCCTCCTAAATACTTTGAATATTGATCATGACAAATAAAAATAAAAATCATTTGGCATTAGTTTGAGCATTTGTTGTTTTATATGATGTCAATGGTGATGAATAATTAAATGCTCTAGTGGTGGTTGGTATGGACAAGATAGTAGAGTTATTATTACACCCCAAGATATATAGATATATGAGTGTGCAAAAGTTCATAAGATCCACCATATGGAAGGCCTAGATCCGCATCAAGGTGTGGAATTATTTAGTTGACACACCTTTATAAGAATGAGCCTAGAGAAAGGCTATGATGATATGATAGATAAAATCATAAATACTTGTGAGGGTCTTCCCCTATCATTAGAAATTCAAAATGCCAGGAGTGAATTGAGAACAGTCCTCATTTATTGTTCTTTGGAGAAAAATTATTTTCTCATATGACAAAGGATTTTAGGGAAAGAAATCAATCATTGATTATTGTAGGGTTGTTTGTTTTTCTCTATGCATCCGAGGTTGGGTTTTAAATTTTCAAGAGAAAAGGGAGCAATGTTTTTCTAACCATATGCATCAATTCCTCAATTTGGGATTGCTGGTAGACAATGTTCACACCACATGCTAATGGGGAATGCATTCTTGTAGCTATATAAATTTTTTGGATTTGATTCCTAATTTGATATACTATGCAATACTAATAATTTAGAACCAAAATAAACAATCCAAACAATCCTAAATTATGCTACTCTTTCATTTTCTATTATATTTGCAATTGAAAATGAAATTACAATTATGATTTAAGGTTAGAGAGAGGAACCTGTTCTACCATGTTCGGATGGTGTGACAAGATACTCAGAGTGTGTGCAAAAGCATGTGAGAGTGTTGTTAAATTTGTAAAATATCAGGTTTTGAAACTCATCATAGGATGGATTTGTGTGTATCCAATCACCTTTATGACCGAACCTATCCCCTAGGGATATGAACATGTTATTTATACCTTCACATCAAATTTAAATAATGGGATCTTGTTAGTCTATCTTTGGAGGTCTCATTTCTGGTTTTTTTGTGCGATCACAACATGATAAGATATAACTTCTCCTTGATTGGAACCTAAAAAAGAGGTTAGTAGCAACTTGGATAGATTACCTCACTATAACCCCACCAATGTGTGAGAGGGATCAAGCCACATTTAGTTCTCACAACCCTATGATGAAACCCTTCATTTGTGTGAATACAAAATAATCCAGGCATTCATTAAGAAAACTTTTGAGAAGCTTACATAATTGTTTTCTCTTCTAATTGATCTGTATAATCTCAATGTTACATGTTGCTACAAGTTGTAAAAAAATTTCCAATAAGTTTCATATGTGTTATTTGAAGACTTGTATTCTTCATTCATGCAATTTAAGAATTAACGAACTTCCAAACTCATAGTAGAGAAGTGTAGTGAGCTTGACGAATTACCTTCACTTCCACAAGGTCTCATTAGGCCCAATGTTAGATAACACTACAACCCATAAAGACTATCCACTATGTCTTGTATGATAAAGTTGGAGACCCTTGATATGTCATTATACAAAATTCTTACTCAACTTCCACAATTGAGTTGCATGGAATCTCTAAAAAAATCAAACTAAATCCGATATGAGAACCTTAAAAAATTGTCCCCTCTTATAGAAGGGATTAGATATCTCATTATCTCTCCTTTCAATTTCTTGAAGTTATTTTCATCAAGAGAATACACAAACCATGTTGGTATTTTTTAACATTTTCCATTCCAAAGTTTATGAACCAAGAATCACTAATGGATTCCTATGGACAAGTCCTCATTGTCGGATTTGTAATATGTATTAATCTGATCCACTAAAGAAGACCTAAAATAATTACTCAAATTATTTGTTGTGTGAACCGTAGAAGGGTTTTCATGTTGGATGTAAAAGTGTTTATACCATTTTAGGTAGAAAGGAACTTATTGTGTGGGTATAAGGGGATCGATAACTATGGAAACATCAAATTTATCAAGTAATTAAGGAGTATATATTGTCAAAAATTATTACCATATTGCTAAGCCTATTTTTATAGCTTGTGGTTCATGTGCTTCCCCTTGATGGAATGTGTATTATATAACATCACCCACATTTTCATGGTACATACAATACCATCAATTTATATCCAACATATGTTGAATGCCCTCCAACAATAATGTAACATGTGTAGATTGAACCTAGTGCCACTAGTGCATGAGTAAAACATTTTATAGTATTGAAATACTAGAAATTTTGTCATAGGGAATTACATACACTCAAATTTGGCAATCTATCCTTTGACACCGGTGATCTTGACATCACAAAATTATATGGAAATTATCTCTCCTCACTCTTGCTTAGCACACCCTGATAACACTTCATGCACATGATTATCTTTACACACCTTCCTTTCATCAATATCTTAAGTTTAATTTCGTAAAATACATATAGAAACATCTATGCTTTAGCCCATGAAGTCAAAATATAATTTTCTTCCTCTTGTCCAAAAATGTCAGTTTCAGTTGGGGTGTAGAATTACATACTCGACCCTATTTTCCAGTTTGTATCGAGATGTTTTGAACTATTCTTCCAATTCCATCATATTCTTACAAACAAATATACCCCCTTCTCAACATTTTATGACATAACAACCTTCAAAAGCATATATAAGAAAGTAAATCATATCTCATTTAGGGACATGGCACTTTATGAACTCCTCGTGTAAAAGAAAGCACTAAAGGAACTTAAAGCTCCCTAAATTATGAAATAACTCATGCAAATTCATTAAGGAAACACCCTCTATGAGTCTGAAGTCTCCTCTCAAGTCTAGGAATCTCCATCTTAATCCTACAAGCAAGCAATGAAAATCAAGTGAACCATTGTCAAAACATGGTTGCCAAGTTTTGAGTGCACTACGATAGATATAACAAACATGCTAGGAGAAAACTGTGTGGCTTGAGCTCTCTTTGGAGTAGTGGAAATGTCAATGGTGCACAATGGTTCCCAAAACCTAACTAATGTTTGTTTTGTAGGATTTATCATCTATGGCTATGGTTTGAGATGATGATCAATCAATTCAGAGATCCTCGCTTCATGTGCAATGAATAGGGTTTGATATAAAATAATATTTTTAGGTCATCTAAAGGGACAAGAAGTTACAAATTTCAATTCCAAGGAGGTTTAAGACTGTATACTAGGGTTAGGATATAATAGTACAAAATTACATGTTGTACTATACTACGATAGGGTAGTTTCGGTTCCAAAATTAGAGATGAAACATCTTCAAGCTCGAAGAACTTATTTATCCATTTTGTACATCCAAATATCATATGTTTTGATGTAAAAATATAAGTGCAATCTATCCCTTTTATTTTGGCATTTGTTAAGTAGCTAGTTCTTCCTTTATTTCTCTTGTTAGAATATTAAGGGAATATTTATGATCCTCAACACAACCACATGTGTACAACAATATTCTTGGTCCTTTTTTAGTTCCTTGAAATATTCTTTAACAAATATCAAGATGGTTATTTATTCTTAACCACAACTTCATTACCTCGATGTACTCTGTTAGAGTTTTCTTCTTTTACTAGGTTTCTTGACTGCTTGAACCTTGTACATTTTACTTCTTACACACTTCATAAGCCTCAAGACTATTTGACATCTCTTGCACATATTTCAATAGACTTAGAGCACCTTTAGTGACTTCATGACCTCATGGAGCACTATGGATAGATATTCTTGAGACATATTCTCATTTCTTGCACAAAAGAGATTTCTCTTCATAGGGCTTGATCAACTTATTCACCGATCGTATCGAGCATTCATTCTTCTCCTTCTTGATGGATTGAACCTTAATATAGCATATTAAGGGAATTTAGATCTTCATTCCCATTTGTTTAGAGTGTGACTTTGACACTTGACACTCTCTTTTGAATATTAATAAAACCTTTGATACTCAAGACAAGTACACACTTTGTTATTTTCTTGAAAACTCAAGAAGAACTTTCAAAGACCTTATTTAGACTCAACAATGACACATTTTTACCTTTTTAGCATTGACATACCTTGAGAGGAGCTAAGAAAAATACCTTGTACTAATCACACACTCTCAACATTGTGAAAGTTTTGGTCAACATATACAAGTGATGAAGTACCTTCATGAACACACCATGCTTCCTTCTAATGATAAGTACCTTATAGAAGCCTAGAGAAGGCACATCTTGATTCTTGATTCATTAGCATATTATAAAGTCATCAAAGGATCTTAATGAATTTATCCTTCCTCATTTTTCCTTTATATTATCTCGCTTTCTTGGATGTTCCTTTTGGTGTTATAATCTCATCTCCCATGTCTTTATCTTATGATTGAAGACCTATCAAGCATTTATGATACACCTCATTTATTTTATCTAATATAGTTGTGGGTAAGAATTATTTATGACTAATATTAAGCTTGTCTTCTTCCTTCATGAATTTATGACCACCTTATGATATCTAGCTTGAGATAGGTTCTCTCATGACTACCTCTGAATTCTTCTCATTTGCATCATTTGCACATGTTGTCTTCTTATCATTCTTTCCTTCTTCAAACCCAATATCAGTTCCTTTGACCTTGTACTTGAGCCCAACAATCTTATTTACAATGCATTTCTCAACCATGGTTGACTTAGACTCATTCTTAGGATTAGTATTCATCTTGAATACCTTATTAACCTACCTTTTGAATGCATGAGGTTTGTTTTTGTAGTTAGTATATTCTCGTGGATAACAATGCTTATAAAAGTGTCCTTGTTCATGACAATTGTAACATATGACACTTCTTTTGGTTCCAAATTGGTGTGGACTGAGATTCCAACCATAGTTAGCATATTTTGACTCTAAAATTTCCTATAAAAGTTTCCATTCTTATTGCAATTGTAGCAAACTATCTTTTCATACCTCTCGAGTCTTCATTTTTCCAAATTTGACTAGTTTGCTCATAGAGACAATACTTGGCAATATGTCTTGCTTCTTGATAGTTAAATCATACTAAATTTTTTCTTTCTCATCTCTGTTATCCTTCTAAGGATGGTCGCCTATGGCATGCTTCTTACACTCCTTAGCTCTATGTCCAAAATTATGACAAGAAAATCAATAACCATTAAAATTTCTCTCATACATTGATGCATTAGATTTCTGGTGGGTTTAGATTTCTTGATCTTGTCTCCTTGGCCTCCTTCATGGTTGCTTGTATTCTTGAACAGCCTTATCATCTTCTACTCTTTAGCTCTCCAAGATTTCACCAAGAACTTAAAATTTCTTTTCAATATTACCATAGATCTTCAATCTATTATCTTCATCTTCTAATTTAGCCTTCAGGGTTCTCAACTCTTCTTCATGTCTAATACAAACATTCTCTTTATCCTTCAGGGTTTTTGACACACTTTCAACTATAGGTTCCATCTCTTTTAGGTATTTTCCATGATAAAATTTGATATTCTCGATCTCCTTTTTCAATCCATCAATCAGGGACTCTACAATCTGAAATTTTCTTTTAAGAACCACTTCAAGTAATTTACCCATGCTTGTGTTTCAAGGATCTCCACCAAGCTGCCAAACTTGTTCCAACAGGACCTTGCTCTGATACCAATTGTTGGAAATCAAAAGCACTGAGAGGGGAGGGGGAATCAATGCTTCTAAATTTTTAAAAAAAAAATCAAATGATTATCAAGACAATCAATATTGATCGATCTTTATCATGTTAATATAATGACACTCACACACATCCAAATGAGAAGAAAGTACACATGAACACAAGGTTTGATGTGGGAAACCCTTAAAGAGATAAAAAACCATTGAAATAAATGCAATAAATTGTCCTATAAAAATTACAAGGATTTCAATTGTTGAGAATCTACTCAACTTGAAGCACCCACTCCAAAATTTAACCAAGCACCCACTTGATCTTTAACAAGCTCCTACTTGCATGGAAGCTCTAACTCCCAAATTTAGTCAAGCACATACTGACCATTTGCAATCTACAACTTAAAAGTAAGATTCAAATCCCAATTTTATAAGAAATAAATTAGAATTATAGAAAGGTTTTGATCACTCTCAAATAGTTTTCTTACACAACAAATTGTGATCCCCAAATCAGCTCTTCCATCTTCTTTTTCTACCTCCTGATTCACCTCTCTTTCCTTCACTTCATGATACTGCAAGAAGAGAATAATTAAATTCCCTCTTAAACATACACATTTTTAATGTCTCTCTCCTTTTATGAAAAATTAAAAAACCTTATCTTTCAAGCACATATCTTGCTGCAAAAATTTCAGTCATGAAGGCTTCATCATACTTCTTAATTGACCTTGTTTTGCATGTCAATTTGCTAGATCCAAACATAGTTATTAAAAAATAATTTTCATGAAAAATTAGGCTATCAAATACACGAGGATTAATTCCTCTATCTCTTCCCATTCCTACCTCTTCAAATTATTTTTTATTCAATTGGAATGCAAATCTCTTGATGACATCATCAAAATTGTCCATATGTGCAATCATTACATCTGTAACTTTTAAGTTACAAGATATGACCTTCCATAAGCTTTTCATGACACATTTGACACCTAAGAAGAATTATAAAAGAATCCTCAACTCACTACCCCTATAAAGTAACTGAAAAATTCCATTTTCGAATGAAATTTAACTTTGCAACTATCATTTTCAGTTTTGTATTATTCTTCTTCCCAATGTAGATTCCTTTGTCTTTTAGAAAAAGTAACTCATTCCAAGTGTTTTTAACTTGTGTGAAAATTAAAAGTGACCTCTCACATTATTATAAGTACTTTATGAGCTCCAAAAATTGTCATTTATTCCACAATACTCCATTAGACCTCATATGCTGATTTAGGTGTGCACAGACATGACATCTTCAAAAACTAGTCAAGAGATTGCTTCACCAAAAACATGTATGATCATTAAAGAATTAGAAATTCTTGGAGAATGATGTTAGGGACCAATGATTCACCTTTAAAATTTTGGAGCAGCTAAAACACCTCCATTTTCATCAAGACACACTGATTTTGACAAGGTCTCAAAGGAGTTGCAGACCCAGAAAATTAGTTCTCACAAAATGAGGTATAACTTCAGTTAGAAACCTGTTCATGGATCATATCATACCTTTCTAGAAATATATTTATCTTTTTCATATTTTAAACTTACCATAAAACTTCAGTTCAAGGTTTTCATCATGAATATGCATGCATTTTAGAGACAGATCTCGATTGTGTTTCAGACCACAAAAACCAATCTTGTTCAAGACTTCCAACACACTAAAACACACTTTAAAAAAACAAATGATTGGAATAATTCATAGGATTATTATAATTCAATTTAAAACACTCACATGCAGGGGTTATGTGGAGAAAATCATGCTTACACTTCCATTTCTCATACCTACTTGACATGCCTAAAAGGGTAGTTTTGGCCTTTGAAGTTTGAACACCAAATAAATTCATGAGATTAAACATGTTGTATTATACTTATATCAATCATACATGCTCACAAATTTCTTCAACAACTTGCATTTGCATAATCATCCCTTTAGTTCAAGTTGGTTAGTTTCGGCTTTTCTAGCCCTTATGAAGTGAGTCACCTTGTTTGACATGTATCATCAATATTTTACATAGAAAACACCTGAAACACTTTATGGAAATGTAGGGAACATCCTAATATTGATTACACATCAATGTTTCATCATGAAGTCTTCATCATATGACTATGTAAGTAAATTTATTCAAAACAGAGGTATTCGTGCACCTTACCAATTGACTGAGAATGATACTACCACCGAAATGGAGTAGTAGTATTATACATGCCTAAATAATCACATCATCTTGCCTAAGTGATTTCATCACTTAATGTTTTAGTTCTTCCCTTTCTATCGAAGGAGGGTTTTAAGTTACTTATCTTGTTAAAATTAGTTCATAAAGTATATGACATCATTCTAACCCATTCTTATTGAAAAATTCTCTAGACTCAATGCCCCAACACTAATGAAGATATTTGACCACCATGTAGAAGTTTAAAATTCCAGCGACCAACTCAAACTCAACCCTCTAGCTATAAATGGTCATTTCAAGAGCTAGTTTAAAACTTCGTTTTCTTGCTTGTCTCTTAGAATTCTAACCTGAAACTTTTTCCATAACACTAGGAAAACCTCCTTCACATGTCCAAGACTTAGTTTTTCCTAAATTTTCCTAAAAATCATCAACCACCAAGGTTTGTGCATGCTTATCTAGCTTATTTTCAAGAACGAGCCTCCAAAAGACCTTAAACATACCTTTATCATCTTAATTATGACGTGTAGAATCTTCTACAACCTCTCTACAATGTCCCTACACACAATTCATCCTTGTCATGCCCTGATTTATCTTACTTTGTTCCATACTCCATGATATGATTGTACTAGGTCTCTGAAATGGGCTTAGTTGAGCCTGTTTCCACCCATGTCATCATGCTTTACCACAGTCGACGATATCACCATCATTCCAAGCCTCCTTCCTATGGACCTCAGTTAATTTTTTCATTAATGAGTACAATGTTTTCTCATCAATGAAAACACAAAAAATCACATGCCAACAAAATATGACACATTTGAATCATGTTATGAAGACACAAGGACCTACAATGAAGAAGAATACATTATTCCCCTACATAACTTCCACTAGACTAGCTTGTTCATATATTCTTGCTTTAAGAAGCTTCACCACATGGTTGATCCCCAACCTATTAGGTTTTACCCTGAAACTAATGGTGTTATCAACAACACTCAGTAGCTTTGATTATACCCCTCTTTCTTGTACATATACCAATATTCAAAAATTTAAAAAATCATATATTTGCAAAACACAAAAGCAATACATGTACACTTAACTTGAGTTTTTACAAATTTACATTACATATGTTGTTACCCACTACGATTCATTAGATAACATATCTATTTACTCTTTACACACATGTATTCATGTGGTATTTTGAGCTTGATGTAGGACATACATAGAATGGTACACGATGACAGTGATGGTGGACCTTTACCCAGGACTTACTATACATCCGGGGAATATATTATACACTACACACATGTGCTATTGTTATATTATAGTTCCTTTATACTTCCTCATTAAATTTGATTACATATATTGTGTCCATGTGTTATTTTTAGCTAACAAAAATAACACGTGTTTTGTGTAAAGATTGACACCTCTTACTTCATGTGTCTCTTTCTATATTGTTTGTATCATTTCATCATGTTTTGACACTCTTATTTTTGCTACATGTGTGTTGTGCATATACCTACTTTTTGGTTTCACTAATTGTGGCCTAAGTTCTTTACTTTTCTTGTGACATTGTGGTTGTCCCATTTTTGTAGCTCTATCCTATCTTGTGTGTTCTTGTTTACATGCTTATGAGTCTTGATTGTCTTATAACATTGTGGGTGTCCTATGTTTGTGGCTCTATGCCTTTTGTGTAATAGTTTTTACCTACTCTTTACTCGACTTCATTATTGTTACACTTGTTTTTTTATACATGTATTCTTATTTTTGTTTCTATTGTCTCTATTATTTTTGTTCGATTTTATTTTTCTCTTTTTGTATGCCATGGTTGCCACCATGTATGAAAGCTCATTTTTCGGTACAAGTTCTTCAAGGTGGTCACTTCTTTAGCATCTTACACCCATCTATAACTTCTCATAAACATAGTGCATGGGAACACATATATTATTTTGAGCCACATGCTCAACATGGTTTTTCACAGTGTTTCAAAAGTGGGGAAATTCATCTATGTATATTCTATACCTACAATATACACATGTAAAATTATGCGATAACATATAGTTACAAATAGGAAATATGGACTCGAAACAATTTCAAGTATATAAATTTGGAAAAAGTTCATATATTATAAAATTAGGGTTTGGTTAGGACCATATGTATAGTTATAACCCTTCAAAACAATTTTACGCAGGATCACTTGCATCAACTTTATTAATAGTTCAATGTTTTTACATACATGTACATGTTTTTGACACAATTTCATATCTATATCACTTAATCTAGATTAGTTTCAGGGCATGAACTACTTCACCCTAAAAATCAATTTTATTTATAGTTTTAGGGATTTTGGGGGCATGAGTCTCCTTTCTTCATTTACATTACGCTTTCTAATCGGTTGTGCGACACACAGGAAGGGTATAAAGGAACTTGCTCTTTTTTCTATTATGCGTCCTTGTTTACAATATAGGCCTAGATGTATCTACAATGGCGCATTCCATGGGTTTACGAAAGGTATCCAAGCGGTTAAGTTCTTCGTAGGTAGAAATTCATTTCCTCTTACAGTTTAAGAGGAAGATATTATAGTCGTTAAATTACTTGTATACATGGTATTCTTCCTTCACAACATGCTTTGGTACTTCACTCTTCTTCTCTCTCTCTCTCTCTCTCCTCAATTTATATGATGGGTTGTATGCACCTATCACTCTAATTCCTCCTTGCACAATTGGGAGTGATCACCCCCAATCTTTTATAAGTTTAGATATGTAAATCTTCAAGTGCAAGAAAACCATGGGAGCTTCTCCCTCCATAAAATAAATAGGTGTATTCTTGCCTTGTTTACATCTCTTAATTTCATTTTTACAAATACAAATATTTCATGTTACACTTTACATTTGAATTAAAGTTAAATTATTTACTATGGACATTGATTACACTCTCGTGTTTTAGATTTCACCATGGAACATACCAATACCAAGAACAACAAGAATTTTCCAAAAACTCGAGTAAAGACAAAGTGTGTCTACACACTCATGTATCTTTTCCTTTAAGAATGTAATTTTCATTTTATACTTAAAGGGGGAAATGTAGACACTCAAATTTGGTGATTTACTCTTTAACATTTATGATTTTGACATTGCACTCTTCCTAAGATAAACACAACCTTTCTATTTCCATTTAGTACATCATGAGGTCTCTTGTCTATCTTATTTATCCTTACACATTGATATGCCGATAGATTATAAGAGTTTAATGCATAAAATCTATATGCTAAGCTAACCTAGTAAGATGTAAACCTCACTTATCACGTTTTCATCATTAGTTAAGGCTATGCAATTTGGTTAGGAATTTATGTCCCATCTTGACTTATTTATATGGTTTTGCACTAATATATCCTCCATTTTTTCTTTCAGTTTCACATTCTCCAATGGGTCCTTTACTCCCTCTGGCTCATCCTTTCTTTGATAATTCACCTTTGGAACCATATAGAAGAAATTTAACACCACCTCATTTGATAATTTGGAAATTACATAGTGCTACAATGATACACTCACTTCCTACTCTTGTAAAAATCACCTCAAGTCCCTCTAAATCTCTCTAAATCTCATGTACAATCACTAGGGTATAAATTACTACATGTTTGTGTGTTCATGAAAGGTTCTGAAAGCTCGGAATGGGGTAAGAACACTTAAGAAATC
Source organism: Taxus wallichiana var. yunnanensis (assembly GCA_018340775.1). NCBI lineage: Eukaryota > Viridiplantae > Streptophyta > Pinopsida > Cupressales > Taxaceae > Taxus > Taxus wallichiana. Next base: position 917,153,621 of record CM031240.1, on the reverse strand, counting down.
CCAAAGCTTTGTGCAAAACCAATCAATGGACCATCTGATAAGAAATAAACAAGGATTCCTACTTTTCATGCATTAATCTTGAAGTAAACAAGCAAACTTAGAAAATATAATTACCCTCTATTCTTGAAAGATTAAATAAACGAGCATAATAAGGATCTAAGCATTCATTTTATGCTTTAAGAGAATGGGATCTCACCATTAATGGCTTCAAGGCCAATGGTTCTTCCCATTTACTCCATGTTGTGTGGTGAAATGCAAAAGATAAAGCAAATAGCTCAATAAAATGAAATAAAACTCCTAATCCTAGCAATAATACTATAGTTTATGTTAGAGGGAAGAAGTGTTCTTGTAAATGAGAGGGGGTAGTGGGCTATTTATAGTTTTCCATTTGGGAAATGGGAGGCTTTTTGGTGCATGTGGGACTAAAAGGGAGTCAACAAGTTAATTAGCAAGTCAAAGTAAGATTTGACTAGGTTTAGAAGAGGTTGATCATGATTTAGGGTAATTAACCTAGGTTAGACTAATTAATCTTGTTTAGAGAGAAATTAGGGTTTTGGGAGGGTTCTGAAAGGCCTAATCAATCCAATGAAATGGATTGATAGTCCAGGAAGCTAATAGAAGTGGTAAAGAAGATGATAAGAAGAGGATTTAGCCAAGAAGAGGCTATAATAACATGCTTAATTGGTTTACAAGAGGAATACGACCAAAAGAGTGTCGTAAGAGGGGAGTTAGGACTAGCTGACGATATGTCATCAATTTGCGAGGAGGGAATAGCTAGTGCAATATTAGGAATAATAGTGCTTTGATCAAACTACAGGTGTCTACATTTTCCCCTCTTTGGGGTGATGTAAGCTACGTCACTTCAAACAAACTAGACAAACATAAACGAGTAGATTTTTTTTGAAGGGGTAGGATAAAAATTAGTAGGGAGAAGGTAGGATGCCCCCTCGAGTGTCGATGGGGTGATAAAAGAACTTGATCGAAAATCAAAAAGAGAACAAAAGAAAGAAAAGTGTGAAGAGAAGAAAAGAAAATAACAAGAAAAAGGGATATTGAGCTATTCACAAACCAATGCCAACAATTTTTTAAATCATCATTTTGCTTAGAATCCTCATCATCGGCCCTTATTAAAATGTAAGCATATGACGGAAGCATAAAATGACATAAAAATCCAAGATACAAAAAACTGTCCATTGCTAAAATAACAACTCCATGCAACATACAAACATGCAATGCAATACGAGAAGTAAATAAACTCTTTTAACAGGGAAATGAGTACTATCACACACACTCAAACCACAAGATAGTTGCACAAATATTGTGTTATCAAGTTGTAATCCCAAATGTTTTGATAAATGAAAAGGGTAGGAATGATGCCCAAAAAACCTTGTATATGCAAGGGAAATGATGGAGGACACCTGGGTCCAATGAAAAAGCAATGTGCATGAAGAAAACCATACGAGGAAACCGATAGTGCCCAGTAGTATAGGCGAAGTAAGCAACGTAACTTTTTTAAATGATTGAAGATTCAGATGATCCGCAAGTCATTGTTTCAAAACATGTGAAAATGTCAACAAGATACGAGATGAGTGTCATGCGAGAGACAAAAATTTCAGCTGCAAATGAGTTTTTTACCAATTTTAGTCCATTTTTGAAGTGTTTATGATTTTTGTTTTTTGAATGATTTTATAATTTTTAAATTTTTGATCGGTCAGAAGAATTTAAGAGATAGAAAATCTCCTAAAAGTACGCGTGAAGGCACAAAGGTGAAGGAAAGGTCGTCGAGAGTCATAACATGTCACGACGAGAAGAATTACAGCCCAAAATAATTATTTAATAAAAATAATCATTACGATGGGTAAAATAGTAGAAAAATAGAAAAATGTGAAAGGCGCTTGGAAAGATTCGTAAATTATTCCAGTGTAATGAAGAAGTGACCACGGGGTGGCACTGAGTTCCCCAACATGTGAAAAGGAGTAAAAATAATTATTTTAATAGAAAAATAATCACCTCGGTGGGTAGAAGAAGGGTTAGAATGATCACGGCGGAGAAAACATGCCCTAGGGGCATCGCGACAGCCTAATATACCCACCCGGGTAAATCAATCACGACCAGTTCATTTGTACCAGAGCTCTTGCAAATTTTACCGTGAGCGAGAGTGAGAGCCCTTGAGTGAGATGGCGAGGCTATCGAGTAGGAGGAGATGAGCAGATTACATTCGAGAGTTCATGCGGAACCCAATGGATGGACCCTATGTGAGTGGTCTATCCTCTCTTGTGAATTATGCATTTAATGTTGTTTGTAGGGAACTTTTAGGTTAGATTAAGAGATTTTTGATGTATGTGCGTATGCATATGCGTTGATTTGATGTATACGCATACGTGCATGCATCAATTTTGATAAGTATGCATATGTGTATTCATCAAACAATAGTACGCGCATGCGTATTCGTCGAGGGAGAAGACACGGATGTGCACGTGCGCACATTGAAGAAGGTGTGTGGGTGTTGAAGACGGCACACATGTGTCCTAGGTAGGTAGAATGGGGTACGCACACACATGCGTCAAAGTAAACGCGTAGACGTCATACTTGGGAATGTATGCATCCTGTGTAGACTAGGGGAAATAGGTAGAAAAATAGAGGGGTGCGTATGTGCTGGGATGGGTGCGTATGCATTAGGGAAAAGGGGGCACAAATACCCTTCCATCCAAATAGCCAAGGAGAAAAGAAAATAGACTAGAAGAAAGTGAAAATTAGGAAATAAGATGGAAGAATGAAGGATTTTACCATAGAAATTAGATAGAAGTAGATAGAAATGTGCCTAATACATGTGTGTTTCTTGTTTGTAGCATATATTACCCATTCTGCATACACATGAGTGATATGGTCGGCTAGTGGTGATAGAGGCATAGTTCGATGAGGATGATAGGAAGATATTGGATATCCTCCTATATGTCACGGGATTGGCCTCGTGGCTGATATGCCTCAGATCACCTTAGATCACGACCTTCTGATAGCCGTAGTTGAGAGATGCACAACGAGAGTCAGTGCTTTCAGCTTCCAACCAGGGAGATCATTATTACACTAGAGGACATGTGGCACATTATGTGGGTCCCGATCTAGGGTTAGCTTATCCAATATACGAGTCATTGGCCTGATATTGAGCGGTGTATCTTAGAGTTATTTGGTGTCCCGACGATACCACGTCGTGGGATGACCATTAGATTATCGTAATGCATTGAGGACCCGAGCTAGATCACATTGTGGTTTATATGATGGACTTTGTCAGTGGAGTTCTACTCCCTGAAAAGACTGGCGCTTCATTTTTGCTTGGCCTCCTCGGAGTGATATGTATGTTGATAGATGGAGAGACCTCTCTTTGCCGGGGTTAGTGCATTCTAACACACTTATACTGGGACCTGCATTTGATTACCTACTACCATCGAAGATAGCCATATTACTTCAGATTTGGGCATGGGACCACATTGCTATTGATCACCCCTTAGGTGATTTGAGGGTTCAGGCTCCAATGGAGCCTTCTTCCGTGGGTTGGGTCCTGACTGGGGAGGATGTACGACCATACATGGGAGATGCTTATCATTACCACCGCAAGCTTGATGAATTACAATAGGCCACTATAGTATGGAGGCCTTACAGACATTTCCAGTGTCCTGAGGATAGCTTAGAGCTCAACATCACTACTGATTGAGTACTTAATGTTGGGAAACCACAACTATATGCGCTAGATTTACAAAGTAGATTGGTGCCAAAGACAGTTTGGCATTACCTAGGATGTTCTTGGGCCAGATATGTGGTATGCTTGTAGGGCCCAAGAGTATGTTGATATGGGTCCACAGATTTCCCAGGATAGAGCACTGGCCAGCTTTCTATAGGTGGTACCTACTATGTGGGTTCCATTGAGACAAATAAGAGATCTTGGTTGCACACCTGAGTATGCGCCATGGTACCATGGTGTTATTACATTCCGTTTGACCATTTCCAGGTCAACCTATGATGTTAGTGTGAGAGCTCCTCCAGTGGGGCCTCTTAGTGGTGATGATGGTGGGGGTGGCAATGATGATGATGACAACGACGAGGATGGTGGTGGTGGTGGTCTTGATGCACAACGTCATGCTAGGGGTCGGGGACATGGTCCTCTATTACTTGGAACCACATAGACAGGGGACCCGGGCTCATGCTTTGAGATAGGAACCTAGGGTGCTAGACATATATTTTCCTCTAGTAAGCATTCCAATAGGGATATACGCCCCATTAGAGTAGGTATTTCTTTAGTAGGGTCCACCACCTCATGCTCCAGGGGGTGGTGGTGATGATGGGTAGTTGGCTATGTTACAACAAAAGTTATAGGTGGCAATAGCATGTATAGATATAGGTGGAAGGAGAGAGGGATGAGGCCGGTGCCTAGGTATAAACCCCGATATCGAGAGAGATCATGGCAGAGCTCACGACACTCGGGGTTGGGATAGTCTTTGCATGGCGAGCCAAATTAGCTTGAGATGGCCACACGGGGGGCTCAACTATTGAGCTTATTACACCGTGAACATACCCAAATACATGGCATCCTTGTTCGGCGAGATCGGGTGTAGGCATAGGTGTAGGGTTATATTATCTAGAAAGACTAGACCCGAGCCTAGGTTTAGACCATTACCACGAGATAGAGACTAAGAGGTTGCTCTTTACTAGACATGCCCATGTTGATAGGGGTAGATTGATAGGCAAGCGATATGCCACCATACATGTAGCTTTGTGATTTTGGAGATGCTTTGATATGATTCAGGATGTTATGAGAGCTAGTGGCAAGACCTTATATTATAGGACTTCTTATTTTAGAGTATTCCTGCAGAGCAACGGTACCTTTTGATCAGTTGGATGTGAGTAGGACAGGCTCTAGATCATGACGGTCAAGACGATCGATTACATTAGTACGATAGCTAGCTACACAACAACCGGGTTAGATAGCGGTGGTACCCCAAAGCGAGGCCCGTCACACCTCCACTTTTCTCGTCCTCTAGGAAATGGACCGGAGCCCCGAAGAGGGAGAGAGTTGTGGTTGACCATCCTCTTTATTTTTGTACAGATGTATCATATGTATATATGCCTCTTATGAAGGCTGATTTTGATCGATGTATAGATTCATGTACCATTATTTTGATGACGTCTCTTAATGAAGGATCATTTTTGATGCATGCCCTTTTAGATGGCATATTATATTGATGATGTATACTTGATTTTGAGACGGACATTTATACATGTATCCATATGGACATTTGATGATTCATTGTTGTGTCCTTCTATTTGAGATGCCTTTTATGATTTATGGTTCATGCTCTGTGACTATTGTATCATGATGTATGATTTCCATTTCCTCTATGTATGTGACATATTATAGATTTAGAGATGTTTATGTTTCATGTTTTCATATTGATTATATATTTGTAGATACATGCTTTTGATTTATGGAATGTTTCGATTTCTATTCTAGCACTTGGGATGACACTAGATGATATTGGTGTGGGGGGGGGATAGATTTGTGATTATGCGCAACCCCTCTTTCCCCATTGATGATATGATATGGTATGATTAGCTTAGCATACATGCATGATGTAATACTTAGCAATTTTTGTATATATGATGTAGTAGATGATGTTTATATGTGATGAATGGTAGATGATAGATGTGATAACAAACAACTGTGTAGGAGACAAACACACAAGCAAAAGTTAACAAAACTAAACAACTGTACCTATACAACACAACACAACTAAGATGCAAAACACATGAATTTATTAAACATACCAAAGAGATCAAATTGACATTTAATCTAAGTAAGTAAAATGAATCCTAATAGATGCATATAACAGATGATGTGGTCATACCAACGTTTGTACAAGAAAATGAATTTAATGCAATACACAATTTAAACTAAACAAGATTTAATCTAAGGTAAGCAAACAAACTACTCCTAAAAATATACAATATGAGAAGCTCAACATACCAACACTATACAAACCAACAACTAAAAGTAATCTTTGAATACTACTTTGTTTTTGCGAGACAACATTGATATATGTTTTTCTAATGTTTTTGGGTTTATCTAGAAAGATAAGTTTTCAAGGCTACTATTCACATTGTTTTGAGGCTTCTCTAAGACAACGTTGTGCAGTTGGTGTAGCTTTGTCCCTAGAAGGGAGATTTTCTGAATGTTTAGGTTTTTTTTGTATCCCTTTTCGAATGTTTTTGTATTTTCTAAGGTCATGTTCTGAAAGCAATGTACAAGGACAAAGAAGTGTGGATGCCCCAACATGATGTGGGAATATACAAAAGGCATAATGCTGTGCGTGTATATACGAGAAAGGGGAATGTTAAAGTTCCCCCATTGTTAGGTGGGAATATACAAAGGCAACATCCTTCACGCAGATATAAGAGAAAACAAGCCAAATCATGACTTTGCAAGAGAGATTCAATAGGGTTCCTAGACTTAGCAAGGTAAACTAATCCTAGAAAGCGATGAGAGTTACCCATCTTGATGTAAGATTAGCTTGTGAATGATGGATCCTCCTTGAGCATCGTGATACGGTTTTCACTCTAAGACCTACCCACTACACCACAATTGTGTGGTTTTCACATGTGGATGACCTATTTTTCTTTACTATTTTCTCAAATTTTTCCATGTTTTGTTTGTTTTTTCTTTGTTTTTTAATTTTTAGTTCTTATCTAATATTCTCATCATGCTTAAGTGTAGAACCGCTTGAGGTGCATGGAGTTCATAGGCTTTGGAAGCTCTTCACCATCCGAGTATGCAAGTTTATATGCTCTTGATCCATATTTAACAACCACCACATAAGGGCCTAGCCAGTTAGCTTCAAACTTACCTTTCTTTTCTCTATCCTTGATGGTGTTCTTCTGATTTTCCTTTAGAACTAGATCACCTACATCAAATTCCCAATGAATGATGTGTTTGTTGTATCCCCTACATACTCTTTTTGATAGACTTTTAGGTGATTGAGCGTTCTGATATGATTTTCATCTAATAGTTCCAGTTCTTCCAGGAGAGCCACTCTGTAGTCCTCGTATTTATCATGATAGTCCCTGAGAGATATTATCAGGGAGGGAAGCTCCACTTCCAAAGTATGATGGCTTGAATGCCATAAATAAGTGAATACGGGGTTGCACCAGTAGGAGTGTGGATGGAGGTTCGATAGGCCCAGAGGGCAGGATGTATCTGTAAGTGCCAATTACGGCCGGTCTTGCGATCATTTTCTCCATAATCTGTCACAAGCATTTTATTAGTATCCTTTACTTTTCCATTACCTTGGGGGTAGTAGGGGGTAGACCACTTGAGCTGAATATGGAAGTGTTGGCACAATGTCTTAACCATTTTATTCTTGAATGATTTACCATTATCAGTGATAATGGTGAAGGATACCGTAATGGAAAATGAGATGGTTCATGATGAATTTGGAAATTTGTGCACCGGTGACATAAGTAAGAGGAAAAACATTTACCCATTTTGTAAAATACTTAGTAGCAATAATGATGTGGGTATGGCCATGTGAAGAAGAAGGATGGAGCTTCCCTATGAGATCTAGACCCCATTTAGAAAACAGCCAAGGCGTTGTGATAGGTTGCAAATCTGTCTTTGGTACATGTATTGAGTTTTCATAATTCTGTCATAGCTCACATTTCCTTACAAAATTGCAGCAATTTGATTCCATGGTAGGCTAATAATAGCCTACTCTTAATATTTTTTAGCTAAGACCATGTCACTGGTGTGCGCTCTACAAATACCACCATGTACTTCCTTAATAGTGTGGATTGAGTCAGTAACATCCAAACAACGAAGCAGATTCCTGTCGTATCCACGACGATAAAGGGTGCCTGCTAGAAGGGTATAATGGGCTATACGGTGGATAAGGGATTTCTTTTCAGAATGGGTAATGTCTGGTGGAAAAGTGCCATCTTGTAGGTATTGAAAGATAGGGTCATACCAAGGGGATAATGGACCAACAACTTCACATGCCAAACATGACTCTGGCATATCATATGCGGGCATTTGTAAATGCTCTACAAAGAAAGAAATTTTACTCTCCTTAGGTGGAATGTGTAACAATGATCCAATTGTAGCCATAACATCTATTGATCTATTGTGCGACCTTGGCTTTTGCTCAAATATGATCATTGTAAAATATTCCTTCAAGGTTTTGACCATTTTCTTGTATGTGATGAGCTTCTCATCTTTAACCTTATACTCATCATTAACTTGTTTAATGATAAGTTAGGAGTCTTCAATGACTCATAGTTGTCTAATATTCCAAGTAATAGCTAGCTTGAGGCCAGCGATGAGTGCCTCATACTTTGTAATTTTATTAGTGCACATAAATCCCAAACGAAATGCTCTTGGTATGACCTCCCTGTGGGAGTGATGAGCACCACTCCTACTCGGATCAATGGAAGGTGAATGATCCATCAAAATAAAACTGCCACTCTACAAACTCTTCAATGTACATCATAGATGTATCTGAAATATCCAGGACACAAAGCTTCCATCCTTAGTAGTGGAGCTTACGCGAATTGATCGGCCAATACCCGTCCTTTCAAGGACTTCGATCTACTGAACTCAATATAAAATTCACTTAGGAGAATGATCCAATTGGCCATTCATCCTTTGAGGGAGGGATAAAAGGTATTTGAGAGGGCCAACTTTGGATATGAGTTTGGTTTTATTATTTAGGAGATAATGGCGAAGCTTTTGGAAGGTAAAGACAACTTCCAAGTAGGCCTTTTCAATTTACGATAATTTAACTCATAAGAAATCAAGGTGTGAATGAGATAATAAATTGCCCTTTCTTTATGGTCTAGATCATATTGGGAAAGCAGTGCACCAATAGCAAATTGGGTAGTGGAAATGTACAAGAGGATAGGTTTTCTGGGGTAGGCGACATGAGTACAGGTGGGTTGACCAAGTAATATTTAAGTAGTTCAAAGGCCTTTTGATATTCTCGTCCCTAGTTGAATGTAACATCTTTCTTGATGAGATAGGTAAATGGGTGGCACTTATCCGTAAAGTGTGAAATGAAATGACAAATTACACTGAATATTTCCTTGTAAACTTCTTAATTGTTTGAGAGTTGTAGGTGGAGGCATTTTTATGATACCTATAACCTTTTTAGGGTCTATGGGTGCACATAAGGTTGTGTACAACTAATTCTAGGTCCAAACCAGGCATATCTGTGTATGTCCATGCAAATATATCCGCGTATTCTCTTAAGAGCTCTATAAAGACCTTCTGTTCCTGAGTTGAGAGTGAAGCTCCCAACTTTATCATTCTAGGTTGCTCTTCTGAGCCAATGTTGACACTAATTGTTTCCTCAACAAGCATCTTAGAAGCATCTTCCATCTATGTAGGATCGGGGGAAGAGTAAGATCAACCTCCTATGGTAGCTCATCATCATCTTTAAATGGATAAACCACTTCATCCACAGACTCTTCATTCTATTTATCTATGAGTGTTTCAAAGAGTTTTTCATTGTGAGACTTCCATTTATCTTTTCTACAAAGTTTCTCTGAAGTGTTTGTACTCTTTTTTACGACCTTCTTATTCAAGTGTCCACACATCTCTGCCTCTTCCTTGAATTATGCACAAGTGTCTAGTTAAATTGCAAAGCCTTTCTTGTGATCCCCAGCTGGAATAGAATCCCTAAGTCCCATGAACTTTGTAAATGCCTCACCATTTTCAAAAAATTCTAGTGACACATGAAGTTTTTGATCCTAATCTATAAGTTTAGGATACACAAGGGCTACTTGATAATTTTTAAAGGGTTGGATCTAGATAAGGCGAGGACAACTGAATCTGGGAATAGGTTAGTGGAAGCAAGATCCTCATAGAGGCTACACTGGGAATCTACGTCATTATCAGAATGAGATGAAACATCCTCACATTCAGAAGAGGTAGCATCAATCTCAAAGGGTGGAGCGTTATGAGGCCTTAACCCTAGTCCATGCTTATCAAACTTGAAAATGGGGGATGGGAATAGGCTCTAGCCTACCTTGTGCATTAATTCCATATCCAAACCCACTATAACCCATGCCGAACATCATGTGGTGACCTTTGATATGATGGGGTGCTTGATGGCATGAAGCCATGGTACCTTCGAAGTACTCTGCTAGTGGGCTCTTCTAGCATATTATCCTCAGATAGGAGGCCACTAGGGACAAACTTTTCCAATGGTTTAGGACACTACTCTTGAGTACTCTTGAACTAAAAATAAGGTTTACTCCGTGTTCTGGGAGATACTGATAAATATGATATTAACAAATCCTGTTCAAGAGTGAATGGCTCACTTGGGCCATATTTTGCCAACGTTGCCTCCCATGAAGAGAATGGGTTGACTAACAAAGGAAAATATTGATTATAAGGTGTGAGTGACTCTGAATCTACACGTTTCTTAATAGCTTCTGTTTGTGGGGGGTTAACAACATCCACCGAAGGACATTCAGAAGCCACACGAGAAAAACTGTGCAATGCCCTACAATGTGTGAATGGTTTTGTGTCACCCAGGATGGTAACTACGTGACCTTCATGACATAGCTTGATACACTGATGGAAAGTCAATGGAATGGCCTGCATGGCATGGATCCATGGGCGCCCCAGGAGCATGTTGTATGGAAGGTCTAAATCAAGGACATGGAATGTTGTGTTATCACAAGTTGGGCCTACTTCCATGGGAACTACTATAGTACCCGCTGATTCTCATTCTTCATTATCGTAGGATGTGATCGTAATAGTCTTAGCCGCTAGATCAGTTTCTGAATGGCCTAGCTACTTGACCAGCTTCAAAGTACAAATGTTTAGACCAGATCCACCATCCATAAGTACCCTCTTGATTTTACTGACGGGTAACCACCACTTCTAAGTATAAGGGTAAGTTGTGTTCTGGGTTGTTACGTGGGATTGTAGTGTGATCAAAAGTAATATGATCATTAGAGTTGAGGTGTGCAATCATGGCTTGGAGGTGCATGGGATCTACATCTGTAGAGACTCCTAAATTTTGTAATGTTTTATACAGTATGTTCTTATGGGAAGTAGAGATTTTGAGGAGATCTAAAATGGATATCCTAGCAGGTGTTTTCTCTAACTGGTCTATCAAATTATATTGACCTTCTTGAGGAATAGGTAGGGGATTGGGTATGATTAAGTGAGCATGTATCATCCCTACTGCAAAACTCTTTTCCAAGATCCTAATAGTATTGACCTGTTCATTAGATGAATGGATACATCTTATGAGGGAATCAAAGAGAATATCATTAGTAGGGTATATATAAGCAAAAATTCTATAGTCATTGGAAGTTTTCCCATGATCTGGCTTCCTTTTCTTTTTATCTGCATGATTAGGGAAAGGATCTTTATAGATACCCATTTTCTAATTTGGACCTTGTCCTGAATCGGGGAGAATATATGATGATTTTACCCTCTTCAATGAGGTCTTGTATGTAATGACGTAGTATTAAACACCTATCTGTCTTGTGTCCTTTAACACGGAGGAATTCATAGTACTCATGAAAAGTACTGTTGCAGTTGGATATTCCACCATGTTTACATTATCTAATTGTTTTAGTATGGTAGATAGGGATTCTGTTAATGGTGTAAACGTACATTTAGTGGGTGCTTTGGGATGAGGTCCTCATGAGAGCTTTAAAAGCGGGTCCATCTGCATGATTGGACTCTTTTGGAGTCTGTAATGCCATCACCAATGACATGTTTGTTTTTATTGAAGAACTTTGGTTTATCTATAGATTTGGCTTCATATTTGTCCTTAAACATGGGTTTAAGTGTACCCTTTGTGATGATGGCTTTCTCGATTTGACTGCCTTTCTCTATGACCTCTTCGAAGTTTGAGCCATAATGCATTTGTAAATGGAAGGATATTTATGGGTTTAAGTTAGGAACAAATATGCTCACTAGTTGTTTTTACCGGTAATGCACAAGGGAAACGACTTGCCAACCCTCACCATCATTGTAAAAATCCTACAAAGGTATCATTGGGTTTTTTCTTTGCATTGCAGAGGTCATTCATTGTGATATCATTTTCCATGTTGAAGGAATAATGTTGTAAAAATTTCTCTACTAACGCAGGCCATGTTGTAATAGACCCCTTGGGTATGCTGAAGAACCATTCCAATGGTAGTGCCCCTAGACTATGAGGGAAGATTCGTATCAGGAAATTATCACTATATGCGACCTCTTAGAAAGCCATATAAAAGTCTTTGATGTGATCATGAGGATCACCTTTACCTTTATATTTGTCAAACTTTGGAACAGTGAAGTGCTTTGGGAAGGGTTTTCGTAGCATGTCCTTGTCGAATGGGTAAGGGCACAACTCCTCATATAAGTATTTCCTGTTATGGCCTACATTTCCCTCTTATAGGGTAGTAAGCGTGTCTTTCATCAATTGTAACTCTTTCTGAATGAGTTATTCTTTAGTAGGTGACATTGGTCTTTGTACATTAGCGACCTTAAAGGCGGTTTCGGTGTATGGATCAAAGCGAAACTCACTAGTTTTCATTGTCTTTATACATGTTTCTTCTTAAAGAGCCTAGGTTTGCTAATTTATAGCTCAATTTCAAGATCTATTTTTGAAGGATCTCCTCTTCAACTAGAGGGTCCTCTTCTTCATCAAATTTGGGAGGAGGTGAGGCTTTATGCTCAATCTTCACTTTACGTGAAGATTTTTAATAAGGCCATTGTGATGGGTCTCCTTCGACAGTGGTATGATGTTTCCCAGTAGAAGTGTACCCCATATCAAAGGGGTTATCTATGTCTAAGAGTGATACTCATTCTTCTATTTTGTGATTAATGACCTTGGTTTCTACTTTGTGTTCATGCGGAAGTTTAGCTCCTAATTCTAGGACTCTTGCGAGTACTTGATCTCTGTTATAATATAGGAGTTCATCAAATCTGCCTAGGTCTAATCTTTGTTGCTCTCTGGAAGAGTTTGAATCTTCTCCACTATGGTCAATTAATGGTTCCACGTCCTTAACTTGAGAAAAGAGAGGCGCTAAGTTGTTTCTGCTAAATGGGAGGGTTTTGAAAGGGTTTTCTCTAAGTCATGCTTGTTTGATTTGGTTGCCATCTTCGTGATTTTAGGCATTACTAGCCAATGTTTATATGAAGCTAGCTTGAATCCTAAGTGTATGATTTTGTAATTCGTTCAAGGTGATGTTTAAAATATGTCACAGTGTCCTAGATGCAATGCTATGTAGTCATTTTTATCAAAGAACACTCATATGCACACTTAAATGTAATGATCACTCAAATTTTTCATTACCAAGCCTATACCCTAAAACAGATAGTGAAAATATCATATCAATGCGTAGGTCAAGTTAGAATTCTAACAAGGCCTAAATATCAAAGCAATATTGAGTCTCTCGACGAGGTATACTAAAACTAGTTTGAATGCCAATGAAAGCTAAGTCTTCTGAAAAATGGAAGTCGTGACTAGATATAGCATAACAATACTATCCTGATACATTAACTGAGCAAGCAAGGTGTTAGTATCAAGACAACATTATTGCGATATATATAAGGTGATATCAACACTTTTTAAAAGACTCAGATGACGTCGAAACTGAAACCAAGTAATGAGTATAACAAGAAGTTTTTAATTGTGCGAGCAGTGTAACCATGTAATAAAGGGACTTATATCACGTTCTCAAGAAATTGAAAACATGATGTAAGTACCAATATTGTGTGACTAGAATGCAAGAAAAACTATCAACTCAAGAAGAGATAAATGATGAACCGAACTTGCAGTAGTGAAGACGATCTTGAAATCAAGATCGAAGGACTATCAAA
>CM031240.1:916478389-916539648 GCA_018340775.1 Taxus wallichiana var. yunnanensis | reverse complement strand
AGAATGTGTGTGATGATGCCTAGTGGATGAAAGATCCTGTATGAAAGGTGTTGCCTTAGAAACTGTAGTAAGATCCCACTTAGGCATAGTGACAACATTAGTGGGAATAGGATCCTCAATGGCATATTTAACTTCTTCATCAACCACCGCAAAGAAAGGATCCTCACGATGAGATGAAGAAGGAGGAGGAGGCATGGAAGAATATGAATAATCATGAGAAGTGAAGTGCTCCTCAAATTGAACATGTGTTCGATAAAGAACGTCATGAGTATAAGGATCTAAAATTTGATACACTCTCATGTGCTCATAATACCCTACAAATATCAAGGGTTTTCTTTCTTATCCAAAGATTTTCTTTTCTTCTTTGGCACAAAGGCCCAAGCATGGATCCAAAAGACTTGAAAAAGGATACATCTGGCTTAGTTTTGGACCAAGCTTCCTCTGGAGTCAAGTGCTCTATGTGGTGTGAAATTTTGAATGTAGTTAGCACAATTAACTGCTTATGCCAAGTAGATATGAGGTAAATCTCTAGAATGCATCATACAATTAGCCATTTCCTTCAAATTTCTATTCTTTTGTTTTTCTAAGCTATTATGTTCTAAATTATGAGGAACATAATGTTGGTGAATAATGCCTTGAGTTGCCGAAAATTCAGAAAACTCATTGTTGAAGTACTCCCCCATTATCAATATGAAGGTTCTTTATGAAACTATAAGATTGTTTCTCAAACAAAGCCTTGAAGACTTTGAAATGTGAAAAAACATCACTTTTGTACTTGAGAAAATAAACCCAAGTACACCTCGATAAATTATTAATAAACGTAAGTGCATACTTATCTCCATTTAAATATGGGGTAGGAAAAACCATCAAGTCACTATGCACAAGCTCAAGTGGTGAAGAAGCTCTCTTAGAAAAATTATTAGGAAAAGTATCTTGGTGTTATTTCCTATGCACAAACATGAAAAACTCCTCAAGACTAGAAACTCTAGGAAGACCATCTACCATACCATGAGTGTTCAACTCCTTCAAATATATGTAATTGAGATGTCCAAATCTTTCATGCCAAAGCTTACTCTCTTGAATCTGCATGAGAAACCAATATTTTCCTATAGAGGAAGTGTCATCAAAACCCTCAAAGTGATATAGTCTAGAATTATGATCAACAATACCTTGAGCAACAAGTGAATGAGGCTCCAACAAAGTTCGTACTTCTACCCCATGTGGTGTAAAAGTCACTATTTTTCCTTGACTAGAATGAAAAATTTGATATACATAAAGTAAATTTTTGGTAATGTTAGGAACATACAGTGCATCTTGGATATTGCCACCATCAAGGTGTATATCACCTTTTCCCTCAACAGAAAAGAAAGGAAGAATCTCCAACCTCAATTTTGGAAGTAGAACTCAAACCTAGAGAAATAAAAGACTCATTAGAAGAAGTCATGTGATGAGAAGCACTGGAATCTATAACCCAACCGTCTACAAGTGGTGATTGAGATCTCCAAACAACATTAAGTTATTTACCATGCTAATTAGAAGCAAGCAAAGTGGACATAGAAATTTTATGTTTCTTGACTGCATCCTCTAAGGATTGCATTCAGTTATAACACCTATTTTCTTCATGACCACTACCCCCGCAAAAAAGAGCATGAAAAGCTAGACGTATTCTTGGATTTAGAAGACTCCTTGGGTTTAGAGTTGTTTTGTTTGGGTTTTGGATAATTTTGAGATGGAGAAGGGGTGGATTTGGTTTTACTTTTTGGTTTTCCCTTGCCCTTAGGATTATATGCAACTAATTACTTTGAACCAATTTTTATAATGGTTATAATATATTAAGTTGGGTGTAATATCTATCACGTATAATATAATAGTAAAACTTATTTCATGTTAGGTTAGCAATATGGTAGTGTCTTTAGAAAGTATAGATTAAACCATAAGAAATTAATTGTCTAAGGTGGCAATAGTTAAATGATGTCAAATTTATAGGAATATTAATAAGTTTATTGCTTACTACCCTCTAACAATTATTATAGTTGTAATATATTAAAAGTGGATATTGCATATTAATGATAATATGATATTGAAACTTATTTTGTGTAAGATTAGAAAAATGGCAATGTATTTGGTTTGATCAACACGCCTTATATGAAAAAAATGCGTGATTGTCCTTGTGAGTTTTAGTTTAAACTAATTAAAGAATATATGCATTTGGTATGATTATTTAAGGTGTCTACATTATTTTTTAAATATTAATCTTTAGGGTCCTTACATTAGGTATGATTTATAAGATGCAACAAATTTCCTTCCTTGAATATTTTTTAAAATAATGATACAAAATAACAAACCAAAACTATTCAAATCCTAATATTTTGAGATATAGTCCTTTTCAATCTTAATATTTCAATTGTATTTTAAAAAATGAATTTATTTAACACTTAACCCTAGCGTTTTGATAAAGATCATTCTTAACCTTAATTATATGTATAATTGAAAACATAATATATAATATTTTTACAAATTTGTTGAAGGTATTTAGATTTAAGTATTGATTGGGGCACTCATATCACTTAATACGATCCGGTGGTGCCTCAAAGAAGGGAATTTCCCTACATGGATTTGGCCATCTCTCTTTAACACCAAGATGGTAATGTTGAGGATGAAAAATAAAGAAAAAATATTACAAATGAAACTCGAAACCTAGTGCTACTAACCCACATCGTAGTGATTAGGGGGATAAGGCAAAAACTAGATGATCATCAACCTCTTCCGCCTATGCTTGTCATGCTTCATGTTACCTCATTTCTCTTATGCCTTAATAGTCCTTATGCTTATCTATTTTTTTAATTGAAAAAACTCATTTACTTTGTTAAGTTAGTCATTAAATTTTTACGCCATAACTGATTGGATATTCTAAGTTTGATTTTCAACCTCTCACTTTTTATATAATTAATTTTTATAGAAAAAAACTTTTCAATTTTAAAAAAAACAATATTAAAAAAACATTTGAAAACTAGGCTTCAAAACTTAGAATGCTAGCACTTTTCTTTAACTATTTTAAAAACAATTATATTTGTAACTATTTTAGAGACAATTGTTATATCAATACTTATATTATTACCCATTTTAAATATACTTCGTAAGTATATGTTAGAGTTGTTTATAAAATTTTAATATTTTCATGTCACAATTTATAAAAATAGACCCATGCAAATATATATTTTTAATTTGAAATTATTTAATAAAAGCAAAATTGTCATGTGATATAAATATATTTCAACAATAATTAAAACAAGATTAGTAATTGTGAAGAAATTATTTAAAAAACAAGAAAAGAAAGAGCTTTATATAATTCATAACTTCAATATATGGCTGAAAATTACAACTTGATATTAGGCCCGGGTTCAAAACTTAGGATGCCATGAAAGCACCATCACACGATTTTATTCCATGGATGTTTGGGTAACCAGGGATCCAATCCCACCTCTTTCACCTTGAATCATGTGTAATGACCTCGTTACACCGCCCCTTCTTGCAACAAATGTAATCCCCAACCGCAACAGTAGTATGTGCATGGAGCCATCAATTTCAAATGAAGATACATAAATGGAGGCATCCTTGTAATCTCTTTCCAACTTGAAATAGATTTTTCATTCACCTGAAACTCCCATATGATAAAGTATAGCATCAAAGCTCCAACCCGAAATATTGTAGAGACACCTTCAATCAACTGTGACCAACAAACAATGTTATTTGCATTTGCATATCCGCAATGGGCCAAAGGGGCAAAGGAGCTAAAGTTATGCCTTCCTTAAACTCTTAATTATCAATGTTGTAAACCATAATACCATTGGGGTTATGTGTTCTATAGAAAATAAGACCTTTTCTCATAAAGAATGCGTGAAGCGGTTTTATGTAATTGGAATTTCTCAGAAACACGAAGTTAATCCTCCATGACTTAGTATCCAAATCATAGATCTATATACTATTTATTTTATGGCTCACTACCACCACTCTATATATTTCTATCTTGCATCTTCCCAGAATTCTAATCTTCCAAGAAGCCTTGAACCCCGATAAAATGGGAGGAATCTCTAACTTGACTCTAGTAAGTGGATTCCACACATAAAGAACTCGAGGATTCTGATACTCAAATTTTTAAGTAAAATTAAACCTCTTGCTGATGATAAGTAACAAAAATTGTTCTGCTTATTGTTGAAGTGGAAGGAAGGAAAGTGAGATGGTATTCTAGGTCTTTGTGTAGAAGTAGTAAGCCGGGTTATACTAATTTGGGTGACAAAACAAGAGCCAAGGATTCTCATTGGAGAGTTGACTCCAAAGATTGACGAATCAGGGAAGAAAATAACAATTTATTCCATCATTTTCTTATTTGAAAGAATTTGAATACGGACTCCATTGGAAGACAAGCTAGTATGGTCTCCAACAAGTGGTCAAGAAATTTAGAGAGCATAAATCTCCCCTTCCTACTATTTGATCCGACCCATTAATTAATTCATGTGATGCCCACATTTTAAACACCAAAATACCACAATAAAATTATCAGAATAATTTTTTTGACTTTAATTACACGATACACAACACCACATGGAATCCAAATAAAGAAACTCGACATCACATAGGACACTTACATAAACATGAACCCACTCATACAATAGGATAACATAGGGTACAAATCAATGTCTTACTCAAATGACGTAAACCAAGACAATGACCCAATTATAGTAAGAAACACAAGATAGGAATACTCCACATGATGGCCTTTTCATGGTTTACATATTCATTACATTTAGGTTTCCATTGTATGACTTTATAGTTTTCAACAGGATTAAACACATAAGGTTTAAAATTTCTTATTTTTCAAACTCCAATTACTTTATTTTGAAGAGCATTAGTCTTTAACAGAGAATGTGTGGTTGGTTCCTTTCTCCAATTCCATTAGTTATCCATAGCTCATTTGTTAAATAAATTCATTTTAAACAACTATGAGTCTCCTAATATTCAATTCTTATGTTAAAGTTTGTTTCTCAAAAATTGTTTAGTTGACTATAATTGTCTGAAAGAACACATAACATGGGACCCTTTGTTCCTTTACAACTAGGCTACATGTTTTTGTTTAACATTTCACTTATAGTGGTTCCTTTAGAATTCAATCATTTCTCTTGTGGAAATAACTTTATATAGCATGATTGTGATTAGGAACGTATATACACACATGTGTCTTCTAATATTTGACTTAAGGATTTGATTGAAAGAGTTGTGTTTACTTGGTTTGGAAAAATACTCTTGTTATAAGGAGGAAAATTCACAAGAAGAAAAAGGAAGGTTACTAGATCAATAGAAAACCTATCCCGAGTTCATTTCATAGCATTGTTTAATACTAACAATACACTCTTTTAATCTTCAAGTTATTACAACCAACTATGTAGGTTAACTAATTAAGTTGTATCATTCTTGATTCACAATCCATTGCTCCAATTAGGAATTCATATTTTCACAATCATATTGCACATGGAAGAGTACATTACACCTATGTTCCCCTTATAGATATTTTTTTTGAATCTAAGTGATGAATTTCACATTTCAAACTACTTTTGTTTCATCATCTTAAGGGTTCACTCTCTAATAGCAACGAGTTAATTACATGTTTCAACCATAAATTCTACTTCTTGAGTGATCCTAGATTAATATATTCCTAACTACGCCAAGGGTTTATGCTAACTTTTACAAGTCCAACTAGAGTGCAATCTCCTTATCTCATAAGACCTTGGCTACAGTTGCAGGTATCCCATTCTCAAGGTTACATTTTATTATTTCATTAGCATCATTGTTTGATTCATATTTATGCAAACAAAGCATGTGATCATGCATCATATTTGGTTTTTCTATTTATTAGGTTGTTGTATTAGTCATGGACTCTACTTTATTACATTCATTTTATGATCACATTTGACATTTTAGTTGGTTTTGACATCGCTCAAAGGTGTACCATTTTTGTAGTAGACATTCCATAGATTAATCTTATTTACCCTTTTTACTAACTACATTTACATGGTTACTTTGGTCTTGTATAACATCATTTTGGAACAAATTTATTCCTATAACACTTAAGTAACACTTAGGGATTTAAGACTACAAGGAGTATAACATCACATAAGACAACTCATTTTATTGCTCTTAGACATGCAAGTATTAAGTGTATATTTCAAGAGATATCCCAAATAATCTTATGCATTACAAAAGCCTCCTAAGGACCTATTTTAATTATTGGGTAAATACACAAGTAAAACAACGTACGTAGTCTCCACTCACATAATTTATATCTCACAAGGATCAATCATAGGTACAACCACCAACTATCTTGCAAGGCTTTGGCCACCCACTAGGGTACCAAGGGAAAATTACGCACTAGGGGGTTAAAATTATTCATGATATGGTCATACCTACAACAACAAGACATGATCACCTCACTCATCCCAATATGATAGGTTTCACAACATATAAAATCACCACCTCATCAAATATTCAAGGAAAAGGTCCTTAATAAGATATCTTAGGTGAAAACAAGGAGATTATTAATGAGGTTAGAGTATTTTATTAACATGATCAATGTTTTATACCTAGAAAAAGACTCAAATGGGGAAAGGAAGTACAATAGGCATTATAAATCGTTCTTTTAATTTCGATAGTTTTAATGAGATGAGATTCTACCTAGCATTGTGGGTGTTAAGGAAATAAACCAATAATTAACATAGTAAAATATTTGTTTAATATCTTTATAACATAGGTACAACATTGAGTACAACTTCACATCCAATTCAACACTATAAAATATAACCACATTGGTATTCCCTTTTCAAAATATACCAAGAATAATTCTTCAAATAACAATACATATCATTATTCTATGGTAATACATGTATTGCAAGATGAATATAACTTTACAATGACAACTCATTAATTACAACATATCACATCCAAAAATTCCTCTTGTTTGGAGTACCTACAACCAACATTGTGTCAGTCCTAGAATTGAGTATGGAAATCCCCTACACTCAAGCATAAATTCCACAATCCATCATTTCAAACAATCGAAACAGACAAGAGAGAGAGAGAGAGAGATAGAGAGAGAGAGAGAGAGAGAGAGAAGAGAAGAAAATATAGGATTCATTTTCTTTTCAAATCACCATAACATCTTGTATCCACTTTTTTTGTTTCATTTCAACTCATATACATTTTGACCCATTTGTATTTTCAAAACCCAATCAATATTTTCATAATTATCTCTAGAGAGAAAGGGGAAGAGAGAAATTTTTATTTCATTTTCCTTTCTATTCATCATATCATAACCACATACATTATCAAATTTTCATTTCATTTCCAACCCATGAACATTTATAACTCATTTACATTTCTAGAACCAGTCAAAATATCAGAGTTACTTCTAGAAAGAGAAAAGGGAAGAGAGAGAAACATCATAATTTCCCAAAAAGAATTCATACAATAATTTGATCAATTCATACTCTATAAAGTGTGGAAACAATATGTATAAGGTTCCATGGTTAGTTAGGAGTTTACAAACCCTTAGAAGGTGTGTTTAGCTAAAGTTGTAATTTTGGTGCAAGCTGGCAAAACATCTAAAGTGCTCACAAATTGGGCCTTGAAAACACTCGTTTTAAGTTTGAACACAAAGTTTGATGATTCCTGCATACTCTCCCACATATATAGAATTCATTGTGTTTGACATAAGTTTATTACGAAGAGCAAGAGCTCAAGTTACAAGGGAAACTCGGGGCCAGTTATCATAATTGTGATAGTAACTCTTGTCACTCAACTGACTAGTGGGCCCCAAAACCCACTTGCAAAACTAGTCTCCGAAGGAATTTTCATTGAAATGTAGATGGATTATGATTCTCTTGTTGGCATTCTAGGGATAGGTGGAAATGGTTTTCATTTTTGCTCGAACTAAGTGGTAACCGTAGGCTAAAACCGATCATGTTTTACTAAAAAGAGCACATCACTACAAGTGACTGATAAGCTAAGTGGGCTTAGAAATTTGACATGCAAGGGTGTTAATTAATTTCAAACAACTTGGTTAAGTTTCCACATAGTGTCTCATGTTACCAGGGGTCATGCAAGGAGTTTCATGTTTGTGGTATATTTTGGTGTGGCACTCCATGCACATAAATTTCAAGGTCATAATTTTTTTATTTTTGATAGTTCCAAATGAAGTAAGGTTTTTATCATTGGTTGAGTTACATTTCCTAATAATTAACATTTAATTTCCAAATGCAAGAAATGATGAAAGTGGAATTTAGTGCAAGAGAAAAGGGAAAACCATACCTTTTTACGTAAAACTTGTGATCCCCACATTCAATGAGACCACATCAACTTTCCACATTCACCAAGCGCAAACCACGAGACCAAGCATGATGAGCTCTAAAAAAACTTACAGCTAGCCATAGTGTCACTGAAACCACATGATGAGAGTGGCAAAAAAGGTGAGCCAATTTCATGGATACATGCACCCAGTGAACCAACAAAACACAAACTCATTTTGATACATGCTCGGAGGAAGCTAGCACTACTTGTGGACTTTTGGATTTAAAACTTCCCGCAATTGATTCTTTTTCCAATGCCAACTCTTCAATCAAAAAGTTGATGTTATCAACCATTCTCTATTGATCATTGGGTGTTGCAATGGGAAGGTCTAACATATTATGCCTTTCACTTGAATTAAAAATTTCTTGTAGTCTCATAAAAGATGAAAAGAAATTTGTGGAAGATATAGTTACAACAGACTGAGCATCTAATGCTTGAGGAACATCAACACTTGACAACAATTGTTGGGATGTAGGTATAATGGTAGTGGCATCATCCTGTCTAGCCAAAAATAAGCCACTGCCACCTGGAATAGTAAATAATGCAATAGTAATGAACTGTGTTGAAGTAGATGTTTCTTTTACATTTTTTTAAGGTTTTGTAGACTTATGTTCATTAAAACCACCACTTGCAGCTTCCTTACAAAGCTTAGATTTCAATAACCTTTTTTTGTAATGCATCAAAGGTAGACCGTAAATCTAAGCGCTCCTTTGCCAAACTAGAACTATGTCTTCTAATGGAAGCAATTTCCTCATTTTTAGTAGTCTCTAGTTGTCTCACCAACTTCATCTCATTTGATTTTAACCTGAGAACCTTTTCTTCTAGACCAATGACTTCAGAAGAAAGCATATTTTCCCGCTCATCTGTAGCACTACATTCAAGTTGTGCATTTTCAGACTCCATTCTTGAACGTATTCAGTACCAACAGTTGGGCCTCGATCTCTTCTTCACCACACAACAAAAAAATTGCAGCAGGCCTACATTTCCTCTCAATGACAAACCAACCCACTTCAGACAAAATACAAATGGTTTCCCTCGCAGAGGACAAGTGAAAGAGAAAATTTTTGGAGAGACATAAATGGGATAACAGAAAGGATACTTTCAAATTCTTAATAAATACAACTACTCCAAATAAAATATAAAGAGTAAAAATACGAAGTGATAGCCATCATTTATAATGAGAATGGTGCTACCAAGTTTAATGTGTACACAACATATGTGCATGTAAGCAAGAAGAAGAAAAACAATACAGGTTATACACTACTACACCGAATCCAATGCCTCCTCAATCCTTTTCTTTCTTCTTCTTCATAAAATAATAGTCAACTATGGTTTTATTTCCTCTTAGAAAAACTTGAACTCACTTTAGATACACATACCAATCTAGATAAATGAACTTGTATATAGTAAAAATGAGGAGATATTTTGTTACAGGTTTATCTCTATTTACAAGACTGATTGAACCCACAATGGTACCGATTTTAGGATTTCTTAGGTAAGATCTCCATTTAGCACATTTATCTAACATGTTCTGTTTGTTTATTTATCAAGTGTAGATCCCCACTTTACCATTAGGTAAATCGAGCTCCTAAAATTTGCACTCACTTCAACTATCTAATTACTACTAAATTCACTATGTTAACTTGGGGTCTAGTTTGGTTATTTCCTCATATCCAAAATAAAGTGCTTAAATTATTATTGCAAAGGAAATTGATAGGTCTTAAAAGCTTCTTAAGAGGAGTCGCTTCCATTCTCTAACCACCGACAAAGTGCAGCTCAAGCATTGGATTGGAGCAGAAATACATCTCCCTCCCCTTATAATAGGATTGTCCTCGATGTGACAATTTGAAGCTCAAGGATATGTAGGCAAGAAAGTAAAATGGCATATGTTGTTTAATGAAACAAATTTTCAATACAACATGACCAAAAGGAAGTAAACAAATTTTAGAAATGTCTTAAATTTTAATGTTCTGTGAAGATTGATAGTTAGTTCTCTTTTACTTTATTACTTTGTTTTATTCTTTACATTATTTCTTAATCTCAAGCTATTAGTATTCATTGTTTAGAATTTCAATTGTCTTATGTTCATGGGCACTCAACAATAATTGGCCTCAAGATGTCACATAAAACTTAACACAACACAAATGACCCACGAGACATCTTGCTACATAATTTCACAACTATATCACATCACAAGACCTTTAATTCCACCATGGAATGACAACAAGTAGTCCACATAAAAGAATTTCCAACAATTATGTCATAGGCATAGATCCAACACACACAAGTGACTAACAAATAATGAATCATGACATTGATACAAAGGAAATTGGTATCACATGACCCAAAAACCATGACTATACCAACACAGTGCTAAGACAATATCCAATAGTCCATACCAACCAAGGGGAGCATCAAGCCTCAATCATAACAATGTGTAACAAGACTCACAAGAGTACACATAACTCATAACACCAACTCCACACATCACAAAATATCATAAAAAATCTCCATATATCTCCCAAAGCATCACAAAACAACTCCATATACCTCCCAAAGCATCACCAAACAACTCCATATACCTCCCAAAGAGAAAGAATCATAGTGCCAAAACCAAGTCGGGTCACTCAACCATAGAGCCCCATCAAGAATATCATGTCACTCAACCATAGAGTTCCATCGAGAACATCAGGTCACTCAACCATAGAGTGTCATCAAGAATATCAGGTCACTCAACCATAGAGCCACATCTCCTTTCTCCATTTAATGAGGTCGAGTCACCCTATGGCCTTGGGCACATAGAGCCCTGTCACCCCTAACCCAAGTGACATAATAACTCGTGGTTCAACAACCCGCTAGTTATCTAGAACTCCTTGGGGCGTACCCCACACAACAAAGCAAGCGGGTACATAGGTTTCACCACTCCATGTGAATCTCATGACCCTATTCCAACACATTATGACATTAGAACCAACATAACAATTTGTCTCAAATGCCAAGTGGAAAAAATCCCAAGCCTTGGGCAAGGCTATAAAACTTTTAAATATGAAAAGAAAATTTAAAAATAAGAAAACAAATGGCTAAATAGCCATAGTTAGTGCAAAAATCTACATGTTAGTGCAACAACCAAATAAAATTCCCAAAATATAAGAACACATCAATCAAGAAAATTGTTGGTTCTTGCAAGAAAAGAGATAATGATCAATTTACAAATAAAATACATATTGAGAAATAACATCAAAATCACTATATGGCCTCATATGGCCACTAAGGGGTACTCATCTAGTTGTTGCACTCGAATATCGAGCCTTAGCTCATAAAAAATATACAAGTAACCAAAAATGAGTATATCAAATAATGTAACTATCATCATCTCTTCCTAAATCATCCCTCCATACTCCCACAAGGCTCAACATAGTCAAAATCACATAGGATTATTCGATGGACAACCCAATAGGAAAGAGCAGGGGACACTAGTTTGCATAAGTTGAGCCTAAGGTGGTGTGCATCCACAATATATTGAGCAAGCTCAAAGTATACTAAATAGATAGAAGTGGGTTTTCAGTCTATATAAGACTCCACTTCCTCACTCGTACTCAGCTCAAGATTATGAAAACCTAGTCCATGCCTCCTCTCTCCACACATACACTCTTAACGGTTTGCTTCCCTTAGGGTCATCTAGTGTAAGGTTCACAACATAACACATAACTACATCATTAACACAATGGTGATTCACGCAAATTAACCATGGCGTCTTACACATGGTTTATATACAAGGTATAACAAAATCATTACTTTCACGGGTTATGATACATCACTTTTCCACATAATGCACCTAAGGTGCAAGTACTACACAATAGGGGTCATACAATCACCATATGCCCCTAATTCATGACATGAACCATCACATATTACATGAATTATACATATGATGAAAACAATGACTAACATTACAACATACAATCGCAATACAACATGGTGACACACATGATTCATCACAACACGGTGGTGACATCACGATAAAATCCAATTCACTATACACCAATTTTTTCATGCAACACATCAACACACCTTCATATCACATAATAAAAAAACACTCCAACACTCTGTAATCTGCATAATAACATTCTTTTCACACACAACAAGGCGACACATCACACGTGAACTCCTCATTGAGTCCACAAAAGGAGAGTGAATACTCTCATCAAAAGCACATCAACATGATAACAAATACGCACTAAGTGACATGCACAACATGTGCATTCATAATATCACAATTAAAAAATTGTTCACATCACAACATATATCACATTACTCTTCCCATATCCACCACCACCATGAAAGATCACCAAAACTCCAATTTATCCTAGAGGTCCGAGAGCATGAACATCCGCTCTAATACCATATGTGATGCCCACATTTTCAACACCAAAATACCATAGTAAAATTATTGAAATAAAAATTTTTAAGTTTAATTGCACAATACACAACACCACATGGAATCCAAACAAAGAAACTAAACATCACGTAGGACACGTACATAAACATGAACCCACTCATACAATTGGATAACATAGGGTACACAATAGTGGTTCTAAGAATTCATGGAAATAGTAGAATATAACAATACTTTTCATAGAGATATATAGAATCATTCACATTCAATCATAAGATATTATTCCATAGACACAAAGTTCTAGAAATCACATCCATAAGAACACAAAGTTTCTTAACATAAAAGATTAATGATCCACAGATTTTAGATGAGCAAGAAAGGATAATAGATGAAGATAGAGACAAGAGGAAAATTCTTCTATATTGATTGCTTTCAATTCTATTTACACTTCAAAAGTATCAGAGTTTCCTCCCTTAACAATGGCATGGAGAGCCCATTATATAGCTTACAAAATAGTTACGTTTGGTTACAACTTATTTTAATCAAAATATTAAAGACTAATTAAGAAATACATCAATAGAAAGTCTTTAATTAAAATTACATCAAAGGTTTCACAACCTTAAAATAAAAGAAGTGTCTCAAGACCCCAAAGTAGAAACATCCAACTGAGGCCTAGAGGTGCCAACTGACTTAAGAATTCGATGCCTGAACCTCTTCAATGCCTCAACTATCTCCATGCATTTTGGAATGGTAGTGTTGGAAGTGGCATGAGTCCATGTGCCAAGACACTTCTCCATATCCTTATCAAATTCTGTATTCTCCAGAAATTCTTTGTTGGCTTCGGTGATGGCTGACTGGAGAGAGCAAAACATCCTTCATCTTTTCCTTGGTCATTGACTCTTCTTTGAACAGATCTTCTTTGAAAGGCATTAAATTGAGCCTTGATCTCTTGAATGGAAAAAGGAACACCTATGGCTTCATTCTAAATTTGACAGTGAACATCTTTGAAGGAAGAAAAAACACAAGCCTTGAAAGCTTCTCCTTTTTGCCACATATTGTTCATTTCCCTAGTGCTTCTTCCAAAACCTTAATCTTCCATTCAACACTAAAAATCCATGTTCTTGACAAGTTGTTCTTGGCTTCATCAAACACTTTATTGCCAACAAGATTTTCTCATCTGTTTGGCCCATCAAACAAAGATCTTGAATACATTCACACTAGAGCTTTAATTCTTTGTTCAAGCCATTGATTGTTGCAGTGAACTTCAGCTGCAAATTGGACACCTTCTCATATGATTTGAAGGCCTCCCCAATGAATTTCAGTCCAGCTACTATCAAATCATCCATCAATGCTTTAATGGATTTCCCATAGGTGGTATATTTGTGAATGTCCTTGATAGTCTAAACTTCATCTTTGTTGAGAACTATGGGAGGTGGAAGAGTGGCCAATGGAGTTGGATCCAAGACTTCATCTTTTTCCAATAATGATTTTATGAAGTTGGAAAGAACTTGGTTATGTTCTTCCAATTGCTCCATAGTTTTCTTTCCCTTCTCCACTCATTCAATGACTCTAGTTACGGTTTCTCTAAGAGGTTGTGGACCTCACTTTCAGGTGTGGATTCTCCCAGTGGAACTCTTGTAAGCTCCAAGTCAGAAACCAAAAGATCTTTCTCCTCCTTATCCACCTTAGGCTTAGCTATCTCCATGAACTACTTGACCTTTTGAATCTGTCACTAGCCTTGAGGTGGTCTTTTCTTTCTTTGTTGGAGGAGGAGGAGTAGTACTGAGTAGAGCTGCCACAACATCAAAATTGGGAACTATCACCTGAGAAGAGGATTTCCTTTTCTTATTATCAACAAAAGGTTGAACCCAAACAAAGGAAGAAGAAGAAGAAGCAGGGGAAATAGGTCCAAGTGCAAGTGAACTCATTGCACTTAGTGTTTGTACTGATGATGTCTCTAGTGGAGAAGTTGGCACAATTTCAAAGAGATATTTGGAAGGGTATCAACCAAACCGAGAGGTTCAGTCATTTGTTCTTCATTTTCAATCTCAGCAAGCAATGATGGGGTTGTCTCTTTTCCCTTCATCTCTTCACTATCATCTTCACTCAGAACAATAATATTTTCTGGCCCAATAGGGACTTCAAGCTACTCCATGAGAACTTCTTCTTCAATTGTTCTTGTTTAATGGCCTTACCTTTCTTTAGATATACCTTCATTGAAGAAGATGGAGTAGACTGTTCAGGCACCTTTACCAAAGAGGAAGGGGTAGATTGTTCAGGTGCTTCCATGTTGGGTGTATGCTCCTCCTTCCTAGGAGAGGAGGTTTCTCATGAAGAGGACTTGGCCTTGTTCATCCCTAAAGATTTGCATCTTCCTATCAAACCAGAGTTTGGTTCTTACAATGACAGGGTTAATTACCTCCTTCAAATCATCTTTCTCTTTCACAAACCAATCAATGGTTTCTAGAGGGGTGTGTTGAATAGACCTTTCATATTCAATAGACTACAAATCTTCATCATCATCTTCAAGCCCTTCAGAACTTTATAGAGGTTGAAGTCTATGACTTGTTGAAGAGAGAATCTACCAAAATATCTTCTTCTTGCCTCAAAATCATCTACATAATCAGCCCAGTAATCTTCAGTGTTGGGACGATGATAGTAAACTATTATGAGGTTCTCAAAAATATAGCCCTTGATGTCAAAACAAGTTCTGGATTTGAAGAAATGAATGGTGAGAGGAGCAATGGTCCTATCAATATTTTGTGCATCCAAGGTTCTTGCATGTATAATTTCCCAAGGAGATAGGGAAATGAATGCCAGAAATCTTCTTATCTCTGTAGGTTCGGTGAATTTTATCCAAATTTTGTTACCTCTGCAAAGCTCTGACCAAGAGCCATTTTATCATTACAGAACATGGGTAGCTTTAGGGGTGCTCCCTCAAAACAAGCCAACCTAATATATGAGAACTTTCTGAATTGAGTGAAGAAGCTTCCATATTTAGATATCAAAGTCTTGGCTTCTTCAAAATCTCCTTTTTGAATTAAGTTAATAAGCAATAGTCACCCTCTCCGAAGCCTTACAATGTACATGGTGAATGCATCATTAACCCTCCTAAAATTATGGTTGCTGACTTTGAGGGTGAACTGAGGGTAGTATTCATATATGGGGGCATCTTTCTTGTCTACAAAAAAAAGTGAAGCCAAGCCATTCCTTGGAGGCCGCCAGGGTGTACATGAGGTAGGAGGTCATATAGAATGTTTGGGTTCTATGAACATTCCCAGCTACTCTCAAAATTCTCACAAATGATCTCGCTCCAATTCAAATTTTGTTTACCCTCACAAATGATGTTGATGAAAGGACACATCCAATAGTGAAATTCATTTGTAGAAGGCATCCCCATGATTCTAGCAAGTAGGGTGATAATGTCTGAGAGCTCTTCTTTGAAATCAACCCTAAACAATGTTTTTGAAAGTCGGGATGCCCCCTTTTTAGGGTTCTTCAACCAAGATTTGGCCACCCTAGCTTTGTATTTCTCACTTGTCATGATCGAACAATGCTTGTGCTTGTGCTTGGGTGAGGGTGAGGAGTGTTGGCTCCTTCCACTACTGGAATGCGTAGGGTAGTACTGATGGCCTCATAATCCAAGTGTGCAACCACTTCACCATGAACATCAATAATTTATTTTGACTCAGGACTGAAATGAGCACCACACGTGAGCACAGTATCCACACATTGCATAGAAATAGGAAAGCCTGCAGCAAAAATGCAATCCCACTATCTTTGATCATCTGAGCAATGGGGGTAGGGTTGTCACATCCCAATCTATTCCAGAAATCATCAAGATCTAGATGTTGAGCTTCATTTGTCCCAATTTCAGGTACAAAGGTTTCCAAGGAAGGAGGTGTTCATGCCCTTGATATTGCATTTTCATCGTGATAGAGGTAGGAGGGAAAATATTTCAATGGAGTGAAAACACAGTCTCAAAATAATCCCTTGCAAGAGAAGATATGGAAGCACAGATGTGAGCGGGAAATGGCTTAATTTTGCATAAATACAAGTGAGGAGAAATAAGTAGGAAGGTGAAAAATGAATGAATGGTCATCCCCTTTAAATAGCCGTGAGGAGAGAGAAAATCATAAAAGCACAATTAATAGTCCTCATCCAACTCAAAAAAGGAAAAAGTGGAAAAAGTGGAAAAACTTAGCCCAGATGGTCCATGGGACATTGGGACATGAGGGACGTGCAAAAGCCAAAATACCTATCCAAGAAGAGTGTGGAGAAAGTGGGTCCAGAGAGCACAAATGGTCCATGGGACATTGGGACGTGAGGGACATGGAGCCAATTCGGCCGATGCGGAAAAGTGGGTCCAGAGAGCACATATGGTCCATGGACATGGGGACATGAAAGACACACAAAACCCGAGAAATATGATGAGCAAAGTGAAGTGTGGGAAAATGGAAAATCGGAAAACAAAAAAAGGCCCAGTGCACTACTTGGGACATGGGACAAAAATATCCAAAACCGCAAAGTATAGTAGTGCGGAGAAAAAGCGGGTAAATCGGGGGAACAAAAATATCCAAAAATCACAAGCATACTTGGGACATGAGGGACAAAATATCCGATTTACCCGCACAACACTAAAAAGACTTCAAAGAGTGACTTCAAAGAGTGAATTTTTATCTTTCCAAACTTCTTACTTTACTTAAACACTTCTAAAGGGGACCAACTCAAAATTTTCATATTTTGTCTTTCACAAAGAGGGGAATTTTGAGGGTGACAACAACTGGCTCTTTCTAGGGATGACTTGACTTGAACAAAGAAACAAGGCAAGACAAGAATTCAAGAAAACTCTATGAAGAAAATACCAATGCCTTATCCATTGGGAAAATAGAGTCAAAGGAAAAGCAATACAAGAGAACAACACATGGAAGGGAAAGAGAAACAAACCAAAAGGGAAAAGACCAAAAACCAAACACTTATACACACGATATACATAAGGACTACCTAATCACCTAGGACTTGAACAACTTCAAATATTGCCCACTATAAGGAAGTGGAAGAGAGATCCATCCATATAATCCAAGTAGAAAGAATTTTCACCAACAAAAGTGTCTAATTTTGAATGGACCAAGCCAAAGAGAATCAAACTTACCATGGCTCCCACGAGGTTCATGTCTTTTGTCCCATAACAAAACAATGTCTCCTACTTGAAAATATCTTGGGTCTAGCCTTCTTATCAAACAAATCTTTCACCTTCAGTTGATGAGCTGAGATTCTATCAAAGACCTGCATCCTATCTTCATCCAACTTCTGGAGATACATGATCCTTTTGTCCAAGGAACTGATGAAACTTGAATCTTCAATAGCCTTCATTAAGTGCAAGGCTGGTAATTCCACTATTACTAGAAGTTGAGCTTCAACACCATACACCACTTGAAATGGAGACATTCCAATTTCTCTTTTGGGTGTAATTCTATCTTCCCAGAGAGCATCATAGAGCTTCTTGTGCCAATTCCTTTGAGAGTCATTGACAAGCTTTCGAACGATGGCTACCAAATTCTTATTTGTGGATTCTACTTGTCCATTTCCTTGAGGGTAATAATCTGAAGAATGAGCAAGGGAAATTCCATAGCCATAACAAAAATCCATCATCTCGGAAGAAGAAAAATTAGAAGCATTATCAGTCACAATTTTGTTTGGTATTCCAAACCTTATCAAGATGTTCTCTTTGATGAAATTACATACCACCTCAAAAGTAGTACTTTTGACTGGAATAGCCTCTACCCACTTTGTGAAGTAATCTATAGTAGTTAGCACGTGAGTATGTCCAACACTAGAATGTGGGTTGAGTGTTCCAATGAAATCCAATCCCCACTTGTTGAAAAGGCTCATCAATTATTACTTGGTTTAGGGTAAAGCAACCAATTTAGGTCTCCCAACAAAATTCTGACAGGCTTCACACTTCCCTACCCATTTTGATGCATCTCAAAACAATGTAGGCCAATAGTACCCTACATGAAGAATTTTGTGAGCAGTGACAACAGAAGAGAAATTCCCCCACAAGCTTGATCATGAAAAGCTGAAAAAACTTTTTTGTTGTTCTTTGTCCACACACTTAAGGAATCTTCCATCAATGCCTCACTTGAATAAAGCATTTTCCCATAATACATATTGTGCAGACCTTAGCTTAATAGCTCTCTTTTCCTTGGCACTCAAGTGAGATGGACATTCTCCATAAGTAAGAAAATGTGCAATATCAACATACCACTCATCTGTTGAACTGAGAAAGAGGACAACATGAATCTCAACTACTTTTATGGACAATTCCTCATCAGCTCTTTTGCAATAAGTTCACATAAGCCTTTACCCTGGACTAAATTTTTTGGCTTAATATCAAGGTCATACTCTTGAAATTTCACTACCCAATTTCCCCTCTTAGTTCCAAACTCCTGTTGTGTAAGAATAGACTTAATAGTCATATCAGGCACAAATACAACAGAGTGGGAATTGAGGATATAAAAATGAAACTAGTTTGACAACTTTGACCACTGAAAAAGCATGTTTCTCCATCAAAGTATACTTCAATTCATGGGATTTCAAAACATAGCTCATGAAGGCAATCAAAAGTTCATGATCCTCATAATTTTTCTGAGTTAGTATAGCAGCCAAGGTACTATCTGTGGCATAGCAATAGATAATAAAATCCTTGCTGAAATCAGGACATGCTAAGATGGGAGTTTTAGCAATGGATTTCTTGATTCCTTCAAATGCTTCTTTCCCTTCGGAATTCCAACCAAAGGTTTTCTTTCCTTTCATCATGTGAGCGATACTCATAGTTAGTTCTGCAAAATCTGGAATGAACCTCCTTAAGAAATTTATCTTACCAAAGAAAGAGTGAACACCTTTTTTGCTTGTGGGAAGAGGAATCTGTTGAATTTCCTTGAAACTCTTTCTGGATCTATCTTAATTCCTTCTTTGGAAACAATATGCCCTAGTAGCTTACCTTCAGTAACACAAAAGATAAAATTCTTAGGATTAAGAGATACTCCATGCTCTCTACATTTTGAAGGACCATTTCAAGATGTTGAAAATGATCTGCTCTAGTCTTAGAGAAAACAATCAAATCATCAAGGTATACAACAATGCATTTTCCCTTTAGACTACCAAAGGCTAAGTCCATTTCTCTTTGAAAAGTGGCACCAACATTGATAAGGCCAAATGGCATTCTCTTGTAGGTGAAGGTGCCCCAAGGAGTAGTAAAAGTAGTCTTGTGTTGATCTGGGGTGCTGACTTCCACCTGATTGTATCCAGAAAATCCATCCAACATGGAAAACATCTCGAACCCTTGATGACTACTGTAAAACTTGATCCATCATGGGGAGGGGATAGTTGTCTTTGAGAGAAGCTGATTTAAATTCCTAAAATCCACACGATATGAATCTCACCATTCTTTTTCTTACTGGTACAATGTTGGCAATCCATGTTGAATGATGTATAGGAAAAATAATCTTTGCTTTCAGTAATTTTTGGATCTCTTGAAAAATGGTATCAACAATCTTAGGATTGTATTTCCTTTGCTTCTTCTTGAAAGGTTTGATCCCAGGTCTCAGAGGAATATAGTGTTGCATTTCTTTTGGTTGAAAGGCTTTGAGATCATCATATGAGTAGGAAGAAATCGGCATACTTTCTTAATAAGTTTGTTGCTTTCTTCCTTTCTTCTTGAGTGCAACATTTCCCAATATTCACCATTTTGGGTTCATCATTACTTCCAATGTTGATCTTCTCATACTCAGTAGATTGATGAGCCCCTTGAGGAGCTTTGGATCTGATATACCTATCATGTTTATCAAACAAATCTTCTAGACTCACTAGCCCTTTAGGTATCTTGTTACCCTTCAACTTAATACAACCATCTTGATCCATTTCTTCCTTGATATCTTCTTCATTAGAGGTACATACTCTCTAGGCCGAGTCTCACTTCCTTCAAAATATAATTGATCAAAGTTATCCTTAAGCTCCAAGAAAGAGAGAAGTGTTGATCATCATTGAAAACTTTCCAGTTGCATGCATTATCTGGCACACTAGGCCTATGGATCATCTCAATGGAAAATTTCTCTTGAGAGAAATCTGGGTGAGGAATCAACAAAGATCCTGAGATAGCTAGAGAATCATCTCTAGTGTTCTTTTCTCTTGGCACAACTTCAATGGAGAAAGCATCAAGAAATTCAATGGAATCCCAGACAAGATTTCTATAATGTTTCAACCTCCTATTCTTGACTTGAAAAGATCCCTGACTGTTTCACAATTAACTCTGCATCACCATGAGCACAAAATATTCTTCACTCCCATTTCTTTTTCCATGTTCAATCCAAGGATGAGAGCCTCATATTCAGCTGTGTTGTTTGTATTTTCAAAGTAAAGCTTAAATGAAAAAGGATGAATCTTCCCTTCTGGAGAGATTAGCACCACACCAGCTCCCGAACCACCTGAAGAACAACTTCCATCAAATTCCAAGTCCAAATGCCATTGGGATCATGAATCACTCCCTTAGGAAGTTTTTCCTCATCTTGTGACATGATCATATAGTTACCATGCCCTATATCTTCATAGAGTATTTGTGCTTTTGGATCATCAATCTTTTGCACTATGTACTTAGTTTGTCTTTCTGGTAATAAATTTTTCATTTTTCCATTGACCGGGATTAAAGCATGTGACCAATCCATCTGAATTTCACCTCCTACCTCCCTACAAAAAATTTCTACTCAACAACATACCATATGAGGGAGGAATATCAACTACTAGAATAGTGGCTTTGACCCTTTTCTCTAGAAAAGTAGCGAAGGCTACTTGTGCATCTTTAATCCTTCCAACCAAAGGTACTTCTCTACTCTCCATGGAGTAGCAAGAACCAAAAGTACGTGTTAGAGTCAGCCCAAAGCATGAGCTACTTTTGCAGGCATTACATTATTTGATGCTCCTGAGTCAATGACATAATTACTGAGTTTATGGCCAGCTATGAGAAGTGTTACATAGAATGGTTTAATTTTCTCATTAGGTGAAGTGACTACAGCTACAAGACTTGGTTGGGAAGAGGGGGAGTGGGTAAATACCTTTAGAAGTATTGGGTGAAGTTTTGGATTTGGAATTGAAAAACTTTACTACTTTAGCAAAAAAGCATTTGGATGAGTCTGGTAAAATTCTACCTCTGAAGATTTGGATCTTTGTCTTCTTAAGGTGGTCAATGATATCAAAATACGGTGATGCGAAACACTTGGAGGTGGATGGGGCATCATTACTAGGAATAGGAGAAACTTTTGATTTATCAAGTTTAGGAGTTGAAGGAAAAGAAGTTTTGGAAGTAGAGGTAGAAGGAGAAGAATTATCATTACTTACCTTTTGGTTGAGGTGTGGGAACTCATCCTCTTCTCAAGCTCACTACTGGCCTCCAATCTTCTAGGAAATTCCTTGGATTTTTATCGTTGGTGCAGATCACTTTTTCTTTTTTAATGTTCATTTAAAAAAATCTCCGTGTCATAACAAAATATGACTCACTCAATTCTATCTCCGCACTACTTCATCATATTCATCTCCATGTCATGCATCAATACCTTCACAGTGAGGAAATGAACTTGAGCATTCACAAGCTCCTCCCTCTTCATCAATCTCCTTTACTATTCTTGATAGTCTTCATAACTTCCCCATCATCGGGTATCTTGAACTTCACAAGTGTTTGACCCGTGAACCTTGATGGGTGGGATATATCCAATCTAAATTTTGAGAAGAGGATAATGGTTCCTAGGCTGAAAGTTATTTCTTGGAATATCTTGGTAAACTCCAGTATGTTGAGCGCTAATTGTTTAACCCGATAGCTAGAAAATTCCAATTTCTTCAAATTTCAAAAAAATAGAATATTCACTATAGGAGAACAAATATTTTAAATTATCTTGTAATGAATCTCTTTTGACTTCACTCATACAATTCAGAATCATTTGTCGCCCGCTAAGGTGGTCGATGATCAAAAGACCTCCTCCACAAGGCTCTCCTTAAATAGGATAACTTACTTTTGATTTATCAAAGCGGTTTTGAGGAAAGAAGTTTTGGACTTCATAGGTAGAAGGATGAGGTGTTATCATTAATATAATTAGCTTGTTTTTATGTGGAGGTCTCTCATAGGGGCTCTTGGTTCCTTCTCACATATAGATGGAATGAGTTATCTTCAAATTGTTTGAATCACTTTTTCAAACTTTTCAGAATGTTCAGTCATAACAACATGGTATCTTTCCAATCGCCACTAGTAATCATACATCATCAATCAACAAGATGATCCCAATTCACAAGGATGTGCTCCTTCAACATATTTTCATCAAATACCTTTGGGCGTTGAAGTGGTTCATTTCTCACCCCAAGAATCGCATAAAAATGAGAATCACCAAGGTCCTCCCACGTTCTTCATCTAGGATGGCTTTTCGAGTCTCTAGTGAAGTCTTCATAGTGAAAAGGGTTATCCTCCCCATTCACCTTGTAAAATCTCTTTCGATGAGCTTCAACCGAATATCAACGGTAAGGAGTACTTGACCAATTGTTTCTTGATTTTTTAAATTTAGATCATAACTCAATCTAAGTTCCACTAAACAAAATCTTGGTTCATTTGGAGTAGATAAAATGCTTTAGACTTGGCATCTTTTAATCCTTCTGGTAACCAAAGGTACTTCCTACTCTCCATGGAGTAATCAAGAACCAAAATTTCATGTTGCCAGCTTTCCCTAAGCATGAG
This sequence comes from Taxus wallichiana var. yunnanensis, assembly GCA_018340775.1. NCBI lineage: Eukaryota > Viridiplantae > Streptophyta > Pinopsida > Cupressales > Taxaceae > Taxus > Taxus wallichiana. The sequence goes on along the minus strand of CM031240.1, from coordinate 916,516,081 downwards.
ATACTTTTAGGCATTACATTATTCTAATGCTTTGAGTCAATGACATAATTATTGAGTTTATGGCAATTAGCTTGCTATGAGAAGAAGTGATACATATAATTAGTTTAATTTGCTCATTAGGTGAAGCTGAATGGCATAACATCTTGATGAGACTTGGTTGGGAAGGGGGAGTTCTAAAATACCTTCTAAGTATTGGGTGAAGTTTGGATTTGGAATTGACAAATTTTACTACTTTCAGCAAAAGCATTGTTGAATTTGAGTTTCCATGTAAAATTTGCCATTTGATTTGGATCTTTTCTTAAGGTGATGATATCAAAAGACCTAGAGGTGGATGGGCATCATTCATCTGCATTTCCCGTTGCCCTCAAATTTGATTTAAAACATTAGGAGTTGGGACAAGAATTTTTGGAATTAGAGGAAGAGAATAATTACCATTATTAGCTTTTTTGTCCCAAGGTGGTGGGAATGTTTCCATCCTCTAAATCTCGACATGGGGATATTCATGTTCCTTGGATTTTTAGTAGATCCATCACTTTTTGGAGTCATATTCATTTACTCTTGAGTCATAACAACATATGAATCACTATTCATATCTACCACTACTTCATCATATTCATCTTCATCATCAATCGCTCAAGAGAGGAAATGAAATTGAGATCCAAAGCTCCTCTTGCTCTTCATCAATTTGAATTGGGAATTTTATAGTCTTCACCCCGAGACCTCCTCTTCACCAAGTTCTTGAGACTTATCAAGTTAAATTGACTCGTAGAACCTTGATGGGTGGGCCTTTTAAATTTGTTCTAAAGGAATATGCGAAGAGGGTAATGTAATCCCTAGTTACTTGCTGAAAATTATTTCTTTTATTTGGTTAGTACTATTAGTGATCCATAGTCAAGGATGAGATCAAAAAGTCCCTCCACTTTATGGAGAGGTTTCCTTATTGAAAGAAACAACAAAGCTTTAGACTTGGAAGGTTCAAATTTCAATTTTATGAGGACCTGATCGATCATTCTCATGTTTTTATACGAAACAGATTATCTCGAATACAAAGGTTAGCTCTCCTTAATGCAAACTTACTTGAGTAAATGGGCATTGAGGAAGAAGCATAATATGGATTTGATCTACAAACTGTTGTGGAATTTTATGAATTTTTCCATGAACTATAGAATATAGGTATATTCTTGAATGAGAGATTTGAGCTAAAAGAGCATGCACAAATCATAATATAACCTTATATCTACTTTAAAGAGTCATAAGATATTCATTCACATTCATAACATAAGATATCATTCTATAGACACAATCTAGAAATCCATCGAAGAACACAAAGTTTCTTAACTAAGAAGATTAATGATCCATAAATTTCAAATGAGCAAGAAAGGATAATAGATGAAGATAGAAAAAGAGAAAATTTTTTGTATTGATTGCTTTCAATTCTATTTACACTTCAAAAGTATCGAGTTTCCACCCTTAACAATGGCATGGAGAGCCCATTATATAGCTTACAAAATAGTTACATTCGGTTACAAATTCTTTTTAATAAAAAAATTAAATACTAATTAAGAAATACATCAATAGAAAGTTTTAATTATTACATCAAAGGTTTCACAACCTTAAAATAAAATAAGTGTCTTAAGACCCCAAAGTAGAAACATCGATATGAGGCCTAGAGGTGCCAACCGACTTAAGAATTCAATGCTGAACCTCTTCAACCCTCGAAATATATCCATGCATTTTGGAATGGTAGTGTTGGAAGTGGCATGAGTCCATGTGAAGAAACTTCTCCATATCCTTATCAAATTCATGTATTTTCTAGAAATTTTTATTGGCTTTGGTGATGGCTGATTGGAGAGAGCAAACATCCTTCACCTTTTCCTTAGTCATTGAATTTTATTTGAAAAATCTTCTTTGAAGAAGGCATTAAACTGAGCCTTGATCTCATGAATGGAAAAAGGAACACCTGTAGCTTCATTCTAAATTTGACAGTGAACATCTTTGAAGGCAAACAAAACACAAGCCTTGAAAGCTTCTCCTTTTGCCACATATTGTTCATTTCCCCAAGTGTTTCTTCCGAACCTTAATCTTCCATTACAACTCTGAAATCCATGTTCTTGACAAGTTGTTCTTGGCTTCATCGAACACTTTACTAGCAAACAAGATTTTCTCATCTGTCTGTCCCATCAAACGAAGATCTTGAATACATCCACACCAGAGCTTTAATTCTTTGTCCAAGCCATTGATTGCTAGTGAACTTCAACTACAAATCGACACCTTCTCATATGATTTGAAGGCCTCCCCAATGAATTTCAGTCCAGCTACTGTCATATCATCCATCAATGCTTTAATGGATTTCCCATAGGTGGTATATTTTGAATGTCCTTGATAGTATGAACTTCATATTTGTTGAGAACTATGGGAGGTGGAAGAGCGGCCAATGGAGTTGGATCCAAGACTTAATCTTTTGCCAATAATGATTTTATGAAGTTGGAAAGAACTTGGTTATGTTCTTCCAATTGGTCCATAGTTTGCTTTCCCTTCTCCACTCGTTCAATGAATTTGGTTACGGTTTCTCTGAGGTTGTGGACCTCACTTTCAGGTGTGGATTCTCCCAGTGGAACTCTTATAAGCTCCAAGTTAGAAACCAAAAGATCTTTCTCCTCCTTATCCACCTTAGGCTTAGCTATCTCCATGAACTGCTAACCTTTTAATCTATCACCAGCCTTGAGGTGGTCTTTACTTTTTTTGCTGGAGGAGGAGTAGTACCGAGTAGAGGTGCCACAACATCAAAATTGGGAACTATCACCTAAGAAGAGGATTTCCTTTTCTTATTATCAACAAAAGGTTAACCCAAACAAAGGAATAATAAGAAGAAGCAGTATGGGAATAGGTCCAAGTGCAAGTGAACTCATTGCACTTAGTGTTTGTCTTGATGTGTCTTAGTGGAGAAGTTGGCACAATTTCAGAGAGATCTTTGGAAGGAGTATCAACCAAACCGAGAGGTTCAATCATTTGTTCTTCATTTTCAATCTCAACAATAATGACAGGGGTTATCTCTTTTCCCTTCATCTCTTCACTATCATCTTCACTCAGAACAATAATATTTTCTAGCCCAATAGGGACTTCAAGCTACTCCATGAGAAATTATTCTTCAACTGGTTCTTGTTTAATGGCCTTACCTTTCTTTAGATATACCTTCGATGAAGAAGATGGAGTAGATTGTTCAGGCACCTTTACCAAAGAGGAAGGGGTAGATTGTTCAAGAACTTCCATGCTGGGTGTATGCTCCTCCTTCCTAGGAGAGGAATTTTCTCGTGAAGAGGACTTGACCTTGTTTGTCTTGAAGATTTGCATCTTCCTATCAAACCAAAGTTTGGTTCTTATAATGACAAGGTTAATTACCTCCTTCAAATCATATTTCTCTTTCACAAACCAATCAATGGTTTCTAGAGGGGTGTGTTGAATAGACCTTTCATATTCAATAGACTACAAATCTTCATCATCATCTTTGAGCCCTTCAGGCACTTTATAGAGGTTGAAGTCTATGACTTGTTGAAGAGATAATCTGCCAAAATATCTTCTTCTTGCCTCAAAATCATCTGCATAGTCAGCCCAATAATCTTTAGTGTTGGGACGATGATAGTAAACTATTATGAGGTTCTCGGCAATATATCCCTTGATGTCAAAACAAGTTCTGGATTTGAAGAAATGAATGGTGAGAGGAGCAATGGTCCTATCAATATTCTGTGCATCCAAGGTTGTCTTGCATGTATAATTTCCTAGGGAGATAGGGAAATGAATGCCAAAAATCTTCTTATCTCTGTAGGTTTGGTGAAGTTTATCCAACTACCTGCAAAGCTCAACCAGAGCCATTTTATCATTACGAACATGGGTAGCTTTAGGGGTGCTCCCTCGAAACAAGCCAACCTGATATATGAGAACTTTTTGAATTGAGTGAAGAAGCTTCCATATTTAGATATCAAAGTCTTGGCTTCTTCAGAAAATCTCCTAGCAGTGTCACCCTCCAGAAGTCTTACAATGTACATGGTGAATGCATCATTAACCCTCCTAAAATTATGGTTGCTAACTTTGAGGGTGAATTGAGGGCAATATTCATATATGGGGGCATCTTTCTTGTCTACAACAAAAGTGAAGCCAAGCCATTCCCTGGAGGCCACCAGGGTGTACATGAGGTAGGAGGTCATATAGAATGTTCGGGTTCTATGAACATTCCCTGCCTTTCTGTCAAATTCTCACAAATGATCTCACTCCAATTCAAATTTTGTTTACCCTCACAAATGATGTTGATGAAAGGACACATCCATAGAAAAATTCATTTGTAGAAGGCATCCCCACGATTCTAGCAAGTAGGGTGATAATGTTTGAGAGCTCTTCTTTGAAGTCAACTCTAAACAATGTTTTTGAAAGTTAAGATGCCCTTTTTAGGGTTCTTGAATCAATATTTGGCCACCCTAGCTTTCTATTTCTCACTATCATGATCGAACAATGCTTATGCTTAGGTGAGGGTGAGGGTGTTGGCTCCTTCCACTCTAGGAATGCGTAGGGTAGTACCGATGGCCTCGAGAATCCAAGCATGCAACCACTTCTATGAACATCAATAATTTATTTTGACTCAAGACTAAAATGAGCACCACACGTGAGCACAATATCTACACATTGCACGAAATAGGAAAGCCTACGTAAAAATGCAATCCCTATATCTTTGATCATTTGAGAAATGGGGTAGGTTTGTCGCATCCCAATCGATTCCGAGAATCATCAAGATCTAAATGACGAGCCTCACTCCACCAATTTCGGGTAAAAATGTTTTCCAAGGAAGAGAGGTGTTTGTGCCCTTGATATTGAATTTTCATCATGATAGAGGTAGGAGGGAAAATATTTCAAAAGAGTGAAAACACAGTCTCAAAATAATCCTTGCAAGAGAAGATATGGAAGCACGACGCAGTGAGAAACGACTTAATTTTTCAAAAATACAAGTGAGGGAAATAATTAGGCAAGGTGAAAAATGAATGAATGGTCACCCCTTTAAATAGCCGAGAGGAGAGAGAAAAACATAAAATGTAATTAATAGTCCCTTTCACCGACTCAAATGGAAAAAGTGGAAAAAGTGGAAAACTTAGCCTGAATAGCCCATGGGACATTGGGATGCGAGGGACATGAAAAGCTGAAATATTTGATCCAAGAAGAGTGTGGAGAAAGTGGGTCCAGAGAGCATAGATGGTCCATGGGACATTGGGATGTGAGGGATGCGTGGAGCTGATTCAGATGATGTGGGAAAAGTAGGTCTAGAGAGCACATATGGTCCATGGGACGTGGGGACATGAAAGACACGCAAACCCGAGAAAGCTGATGAGTGAAGTAGTAAGAAAAAATAGGAAAATTGGTGAGCAGAAGACACAGGCGCACTTTGGGACATACGGACAAAAATAGGTAGAAAAATCCGTACAAGCATAGTATTGCGGAGAAAGCAAAAATTGGGGGATAACATGCCTAGAAGTACTTGGGACATGAGGGACAAAAATATCTGATTTACCTACACAACACTAAAAAGACTTCAAAGAGTGAATTTTTTTATATCTTTCCAAACTTCTTACTTTACTTAAACACTTCTAAAGGGGACTAACTCAAAATTTTCATATTTTTTCTTTCACAAAGAGGGGAATATTGAGGGTGACAACAATTGGCTCTTTTTCTGGGGATGACTTGACTTGGAACAGAGAAACAAGGCAAGGTCAAGAAACCAAGAAGAACTCTATGAAGAAAATACCAGTACCTTATCCATTGGGAAATAGATTCAAATGGAAAAGCAATACAGAGCACAACACACAGAAGGGAAAGAGAAATAACCAAAAGGGAAAGACAAAAAACCAAAAACCACACAATGTACACGATATACAGAAGGACTTTGCCTAATCACCTAGGACTTGAACAACTTCAAATATTGCCAACTATAAGGAAGTGGAAGAGAAGATCCATCCATATAATCCAAGTAGAAAGAATTTTCACCAGCAAAGTGTCTAATTTTGAATGGACCAAGCCAAAGAGAATCAAACTTACCATGGCTCCCATGAGGTTCATGTCTTTAATCCCATAACAAAACAATGTCTCCTACTTGAAAATCTCTAGGTCCATCCTTCTTATCAAACAAAGCTTTCACCTTCATTGATGAGTGAGATTCTATCAAAGACCTACATCCTATCTTCATCCAACTTACGGAGATACACAATCCTTTTGTCCAGGCTGATGAAACTTGAATCTTTAATAGCCTTCATTAAGTACAAGGCTGGTAATTCCAATGTTACTAGAAGTTGAGCTTCAACACCATACACCACTTGAAATGGAGACATTCCAATTGCTCTTTTGTGTGTAATTTTATTTGCTCGAAGAGCATCATAGAGCTTCTTGTGCCAATTCCTTTTAGAGTCATTGACAAGCTTCCGAGCGATGGCTACCAAATTCTTATTTGTGGACTATACTTGTTCATTTCCTTGAGGGTAATAATCTAAAGAATGAGCAAGGGAAATTCCATAGCCATAACAAAATCCATCATCTCGGAAGAATAAAAATTAGAAGCATTATCAATCAAAAAAAAAATTGGTATCCCAAACCTTATCAAGATGTTCTCCTGATGAAATTACACACCACCTCGGAAGTAGTGCTTTTGACCAGTGGAATAGCCTCTACCCACTTTTTGAAGTAATCTATAGTAGTGAGCACATGAGTATGTCCAGCTTTGGAATGCGGGTTGAGCGTCCCAATGAAATCCAATCCCCACTGTTGAAAAGGCTCATCAATTATTACTGGTTTGAGCGGTAAAGCAGCCAATTTAGGTCTCCCAAAAAAAATTCTAACAAAGCTTCACACTTCCCTCCCATTTTTATGCATCTCGAAACAATGTAGGCCAATAGTACCCTACATGAAGAATTTGTTGAGCGGTGGCAAAAAAGTGCCCCCACAATATTGATCATGAAAAGCTGAAAACAACTTCTTTTGTTGTTCTTTATCCACACACTTAAGGAATCTTCCATCAATGCCTCGCTTGAATAAAGCATTTTCCCATAATACATATTGTGCATACCTTAGCTTAATAGCTCTCTTTTCCTTGGCACTCAAGTGAGATGGACATCCTTCATAAGTAAGAAAATGTGTAATATCAGCATACCACTCATCTATTGAACGAGAAAGAGGACAACGGAGTCTCAACTTGCTTCCTCATCGGCTCCTTTTGCAATAAGTTCACATAAGCCTTTACCACTGGACTAAATTCATTGGCTTAATATCAAGTTCATACTCTTGAAATTTCACTACCCAATTTCCCCTCTTAGTTCCAAACTCATGTTTTGTAAGAATAGACTTAATAGTTGTATAAGGCACAAATACAATAGAGTGGGAATTAAGGATATAAAAATGAAACTGTTTGACAGCGTTAACCACTACAAAAGCATGGTTCTCCATCACAGTATACTTCAATTCATGGTTTTTCAAAACATAGCTCATGAAGGCAATCAAAAGTTCATGATCCTTAGAATTTTTATGAGTTAGTATAGCAGCCAAAGTATTTTCAGTAGCATAACAATAGATAATGAAATCTTTGTTGAAATCAGGACATGCTAAGATGGGAGATTTATTTCTTGATTCCTTTGAATGATTCTTTCCCTTCAGATTCCAACCAAAGGTTTTCTTCCCTTTCATCATTTGAGCAATGCTCATAGTTAGTTCTGCAAAATCTAGAATGAATCTCCTTAAGAAATTTATCTTACCAAAGAAAGAGTGAACACCTTTTTGCTTGTGGGAAGAGGAATCTCTTTGAATGGCCTTAACTCTTTACGGATCTATCTTAATTCCTTCCTTGGAAACAATATGCCCTAGCAGCTTACCTTCAGTAACATAAAAGATAGACTTCTTAGGATTAAGATATACTCCATGCTCTCTACATTTCTGAAGGACCATTTCAAGATGTTGAAAATGATATGCTCTAGTCTTAGAGAACCCAGTCAAATCATCAAGGTATATAACAATACATTTTCCCTTTAGACTACCAAAGGATAAGTCCATTTATCTTTCAAAAGTAGCACCATCATTGATAAGGCCAAATGGAATTCTCTTGTAGGTGAAGGTGCCTCAAGGAGTAGTAAAAACAGTCTTGTGCTAATCTAGGGTGCTGATTTCCACTTGATTGTATCCAGAAAAACCATCCAACATGAAAAACATCTCGGAACCTGTGACTACCTGCAAAACTTGATCCATCATGGGGAGTGGATAGTTGTCTTTGAGAGAATCCTGATTTAAATTCCTGAAATCCACACAGATACGAATCTCACCAATATTTTTCCTTACCGGTACAATGTTGGCAATCCATATTGAATGATGTATAGGAAAAATAATCTTTGCTTTCAATAATTTTTGGATCTCTTAAAAAATAGTATCAATGCAATCTTAGGATTGTATTTCCTTTACTTCTACTTTAAATTTTTGACCCCATGTCTCGAGGAATATAGTGTTGCATTTCTTTTGGTTGAAAGGCTTTGATATCATCATATGAATAGTAAAGAACATCGGCATACTTTCTTAATAAGTTTGCTACTTTCTTCCTTTCTTCTTGTGTGTAACATTTCCCAATATTCACCATTTTGGGTTCATCATTGCTTCGATGTTGATCTTCTCATACTCGGTAGATTGGCGAGGCCCCTTGAGAAGCTTTGGATCTGATATATCTATCATGTTTATCAAACAGATCTTCTAGACTCACTAACCCTTTAGGTATCTTGTTACCTTTCAACTTAATACAAACCATCTGATCCATTTCTTCCTTGATATCTTCTTCATTAGAGGGTACACATTCTCTAGGTGAGTCTCACTTCCTTCAAAATATAGTTGACTGAAATTATCTCTTAAGCTCAAGAAAGAGAGTAAGTGTTGATAATCATTTAAAACTTTCCATTGCATGCATTATCTGGCACACTAGGCCTCTGGATCATCTCAATGGAAAATTTCTCTTGAGAGAAATCCGAGTGAGGAATCAACAAAGATCTGAGATAACTAGAAATTATCTCTAGTGTTATTTTCTCTTAGCACAACTTAGATGGAGAAAGCATCAAGAAATTCAATGGAATCCCAAACAAGATTTCTATAATGTTTCAACCTCCTATTCTTGACTTGGAAAAGATCTCTGACATGTTTCACAATTAACTATGTATCACCATGAGTACAAAGATTCTTCACTCCCATTTCTTTTGCCATGTTCAATCCAATGATGAGAGCCTCATACTCAGTTGTGTTGTTTGTATTTTCAAATTAAAGCTTAAATGAAAAAATATGAATCTTCCCTTACGGAGAGATTAGCACCACACCAGCTCCTACACCACCAAGAACAACTTCCATCAAATTCCAAAGTCCAAATGCCATTGGGATCATGAATCACTCCCTTAGGAAGTTTGGCCTCATCTTCTGACATGATCATATAGTTACCATGCCCTATATCTTCATAGAGTATTTGTGCTTTTGGATCATTAGTCTTTTGCACTATGTACTCAGTTTGTCTTTCTGGTAACAAATTTTTCATTTTTCCATTGACTGGGATTAAAGCGTGTGACCAATCCATTTGAATTTCACCTCCTACCTCCCTACAGAAATTCCTACTCAGCAACATACCATATGAGGGAGGAATATTAGCTACTAGAATAGTGGCTTTGACCCTTTTCTCTAGAAAATCAGCAAAGGCTACTTGTGCATCTTTAATCCTTCCAACCAAAGGTACTTCTCTACTCTCCATGGAGTAGTAAGAACCAAAAGTATATGTTAAAGTCAGGCCCAAAGCATGAGCTACTTTTGTAGGCATTACATTATCTCGAATCAATGACACAATTACTGAGTTTATGGCCAGCTATGAGAAGTGTTACATAGAATGGTTTAATTTTCTCATTAGATGAAGTGATTTAAAGCTACTGAAGACTTGGTTGAGAAGAGGAGAAGTGGGTAAAAGACCTTTAGTGGAATTGACAAACTTTACTACTTTACCAAAAGCATTTGGATGAGTCTGGTAAAATTCTACCTCTAAAATTTGGATCTTTGTCTTCTTAAGGTGGTCAATGATATCAAAATACCCAAAGGTGGATGGGGCATCATTACTAGGAATAGGAGAAAATTTTGATTTATCAAGTTTAGGAGTTGAAGGAAAAGAAGTTTTGGAAGTAGAGATAGAAGGAGGATAATTACCATTACTTACCTTTTGTGTGGAGGTGGTGGGAATAGGGGCTCCTCTTCTCATAACTATTGGAATAGTTACAGAAAAATTCCTTGGATTTTTTAGCAGGCTAGATCACTTTTTCTTTTTTGTTCAGTTGCTCCTAAGTCATAACAACATATGACTCACTGTTCATATCTACCACTACTTCATCATATTCATCTTCATCATCAATACCTTCAGTAGTGAGGAAATGAATTTGAGATTCACCAAGCTCCTCCTGTTCTTCATCAATCTCCTCTTTTGGTTCTTCATAGTCTTCATTAACTTCCTCATCATCGGGTTCTTGAACTTCACAAGTTGCATTGACCGGAACCTTGATGGGTGGTCCTTCAATATCCAATCTATTTTGAGAAGAGGATAAACGGTTCCTAGGCTGAAAGTTATTTCTTGGAATATCTTGGTAAGGAGTATGTTGAGCCAATTGTTTCTTGATAACAATGAGATCATTTGCCAATTTCTGCACTAACTGATCAGAGTTGGCTCCTAGGAGGAGAAGAAGATGCTTTAGACTTAGAGGGTTCTCTTTTCAATTTTCCAGACATGATCAAATCATCCTCAACGCTGATAGCCAATCGTTGATCAGCCTCCAGAGTCACGAGGTTAGCTCTCCTTAATGCATAACTTACTTCAGGTAACTGGGCATTGAGGAAGAAGCACTTCTAGATTTGATCTACAGGATGGGTGTTCTGTGGAATTTTATGAATTAGCTTGTTGAATTTGGCCACGAACTCTCTCATAGGCTCGTATGGTTCCTTCTTGATATGAGATATTTGAGCTAAAAGAGCATGCACATCTTCAGCATGTTTGAAACGTTTCTCAAATTGAGTTGTCATGGTGGTCCAATTAGTAATCGACCCAAAGAAGATGATAAAACCAATCAGCAGCATTGTCCTACAATGTTTCCATGAAAATCGATAGATACGTCTTCATTTTCAACCCCAAGAATCCCAATGAGCCCAACTCCTTCGTGAGACCCAGCGTTTTGAATTTTGATTAAATTTTCCGTGGATGTGTTTTGAATACACCGGTGGTGGAGGTATGGTTTTAACCATTCAAACAAAAATAAATGAATACTTATAAATCATAATAGTTGGAATGCACCAATTGGTTTAGTCTTCTTGAGAAGGTTCAAAAATATACATATTGACCTCGATCTTATTCACGGGACCGACCTTTTGAATTTTATTTAAATTTTTGTAGAAATATTTTGAATATATTGATGTATGATATTAACCATTCAAACACAAATAAACAAATACTTATCAATCACAATGACTAGTGGTATAGTCTCCGTGGAAAGTAAACCCAACGTCTTTTGAATTTGATTTGAATTTTCTACAAAGACCTTTTGAACATAATGATGTATGACTTTAACCACTCAAACACAGATAACCAAATACTTATCAATCAAACAAGTGGAATGCACCAAAAAAATTAGTCTCGTTTGAAAAGACTAACCCCTAACTCTATTGGACGGGGGCTTTTAAATTTTCTGCGGATACTTTTGAACATGGTGGTGGACTAGGTGTGATTTTAACCATTCAAAGGAACGCACCAAGCGATGGTCTCCTTGCGATGTGAGAGGAAGAAGACCGTATTATTGTTGGTTTTGATTTTTCTCCGTTATATTATTGGCCTTTACCTCACATTACAGCACGGTTAGCGTTTGAGAGGAACGCAGAGCAGAAATAAAGGGGATCATGGGTGATCCTGGTTTCATCTCTGGAATGATTGGTTACGCCATTCAGCTGGCAGTAAACCAGATTGTTGCTCACATCAACATTGCTGTCCGCTGCCGGAAAGAGTTGGATGCCCTCAAACTTCTGGTTGAGAGAATTCACTCCATCAACATGGAAATGCAGGAATATCGGAAGGCTTTGAACTCTGGCAAAATCAATGCCTCCTCTCACCATCCTTTGTCCTCTTCCCTGAATAGCTGGTTGAACGAATTGAATGATCTTCTCGAGGAAGCTTCTGATTTGGCCCAACACTGCACTGTGCCATCTTCCTATCACCTGATTTCTCGTTATCGAATGAGTAGAAAGATCACTCGCGTCATTTCAGTAATGGAGGAACATCTAAACTCCACTCCTTCTATTGCTTTTCTCCGCCAGCTCCAGCAAGATGTGTCTAATCGACGAGGACTGCAGCAGATAACAGAAAGGGTTGATTCTCTCAAGCTTCGAATCACATCAACATCCGCGGAATGCTTTCCATCAACTTCTTCAGCCCCGCCGAAGATGAAGTATATTGAGGAGCCTCTGATTGTCGGACAAGATTATGCCTCCAAGAGAATTGAGGAGTTGATACATTCTACGTTGCACAAAAAATTGTCCCGGATCGGCCTTGCTGGCATGGGCGGATCGGGCAAAACTCTACTCCTCAAAAAGGTTTTCAACAGCAGCCAGGTGCAAACTCTTTTTCCAGTGATAGCCTAATGCTTTGGCTTACCATTTCAAAAACTCCCTCTTTCAATGCTCTCAGAAATGATCTTGTCAAACAAATTGCTCTTCAAATAAATACAAGATTAGAGAGCAAAGAGGAAGAGGACGTAAAATTGGCTAAGTGGGAGGTTGAGTGAAAATAAGTTCGCTTTGTTTTTAGATGATGTTTGGGAAACAAGTGCAAACTCCTTGTTAACCGAGTTGTGTGTGCCTCTCATCTCTCCACACCACAACTCCAACATCATCATTGCCACTTCCAGAAGTAACAGCGTGCTCAAACAGTTGGGAGTTCCAGATGCATCCACCGTCCAAGTGGAACTGTTGACAGAGGATGACAGCTGGCGGTTGTTTTGTTTCCATGCTTTTCCACACAGTGATGGAGTTCTGCCCACGAGCATTGACAATGAAACAGCGAGGCGTGTGTGCAGCGAGTGTGGAGGCCTTCCCTTAGCTCTCAAAGTGATTGGACAGGCGATGGCGGGCGTCACCCACTCAAATGAATGGGAATTTGCATTGAAGAGTTTGCAGAATGCACAGAAATACGGCGATGTTACAGAGAAGTTGTATGGTAGGCTCAGATTGAGCTATGATGCTTTGGCCGACTTTGACATTTCTTTGCAATTATGCTTTCTCTACCTCTCTTCCTTCCCAGAAGATGAAGTCATCTTTACCGTACATGTGAGCCAGTTATGGATTGGAGAAGGGTTTGTGACCGGACAGGATCCTTTCCAAACAGCACAGAGATTCGTCAATATGTTAGCCGAACGCTGCCTTATTGAGCCACTCCTTAAGGAATCAGATGGAAGTGTGGTCTGTTTCAGGGTGCATGATGCATTGCTCGATTTAGCACAACAAATTGCTGAGAAAGAAGAGAAATGTTTCTTTCGTGCTGGCAGACATTTACAAGAGTTTCCAGTTGTTGATTGTTTGACACACATCAGAATTTCATTGATGGGTAACAACCTGACTAATGTTCCAAACACGTTCGGATCTTCTCATGTCCGCTCCTGGTTAATGTGGACTAATCCTTATTTGAAAGAAATTCCCCAACAGGTGATTGGGAGAATGATCTCTCTCAGGGTGTTGGATTTGTCAGATACTGCCCTCCAGTCCTTGCCTAAAAGCATAGGATGTTTGAAGTTTTTAGTTTGCCTCAGGTTATCATTTACGCCCATCAAGATACTCCCCAATTCAATCAGTGCTCTTAAAAAGCTTCAAATCCTTGATCTTAATAACTCGGATATTACAGAGCTTTCATCTAGCATTTCTAAGTTAATTTCCCTCAAATTCTTGGACATTGGAAATTGTAAACATCTGCAGTCCATAGCTTATGGGCTTTCGCAGATTACGTCTCTTGAATACCTGAGTTTTTCGACTGTCCAAATGCATGGATAAAGAGAGGGCGAGATAAACGCAAAAGAGAGCAACTCCCAATTAATGATTTGGGCACCCTCTCACAACTGAAAGGGTTGATGCTTAAAAACAATGGTGAAGTAATTGTAGAGAGAACTATGGGAAGCATGAAGCAGATGGAGTGTCTACGGTTAGATATCACAAACATGGAAAGCCTGCCCCATGACATGATTTCCATGTCAAAATTGAGGAAACTTTGGTTAACATGCCCTCAATTACTCCAAATAGAAGATTCATTTTGTGCATTTCAACATCTGAGCTATATTAGTTTGCACAAATGTGGCATGTTGAAACGACTACCTGCCTTGCACAAGCTTGTGAGTCTTAAACAACTTGAGATTGTTGCGTGCTCTAACATAGAGAAGTTACCAAAGGAATTTGGCGAGAGGGGAGCATTTCCCAAGCTGGAGGTATTTTCAATGGTTGGCCTGGAGAAGCTAGAGGAGGTGCCAGTAGTGGAGGAAGGAGCAATGCCTTCACTTAAAACATTGACAATAATGGAGTGTGAGGCTTTGCAGATGTTATCAGAGAGTTATTGGAATTTGAAGAGCATGGAAAAGATAAGAGTGTATGGTTGCTCAATGGTTCTCACTGCAATGCCAGAAAACTTTATCAAGGTAGAGAACAAGGTGCAAACAGTAACATTGTCTACTGCAGACACTCAAACATTGACAAAGCGCTTCATGGAAATGATTGGCAGGCATGAACAATTTATTTATGGGGAATTTTGGGGTACCGAGTTATTTCAATTTTTGTCAGGCATTTACTATATGATTGGATGGTAACATTACTTAATGCAAATTTTAATACGGGTTCTCTTTAACTCTCCCACAACCTTCGTTGTTTTTAAATAAATAATTTATTTGTTTTTGTAGGTGACAATGGAATTCTCAAAGTTTCAATATAATATTAATTATTTTTGAAATTAAAATTGAAAAATAATAATTTAGTTGTTTGTTTAAATAAATTATGTATTAACCAAAAATATATATAAGTTGTACAGTGAAACTTTTAAAATATTTTTTTAAGAAAATTTTTCTATAGAATACAATATATTTTTCCTATTACAATTATATAATGGTGTAAAATAGTTGACACTCATAAGTATTCTATGCTAATCACAATTTACACATCATTATAAAATTAAGTAAATATTTTAAGAATATGAATATTTTAAATATATCTATGAATGTTTAAAATAATTAGGTGTTTTATGGTAATTGTCAATTTACCATTAATATAGAGACAATCCCAATATAAAACAAATTCAATATTTTTAAAATTATCAACCATGAAATAAACTATACAAGTGTGAATTTGGTCTTATGAAAAATTTTAAACTAGATATAAATGTTTCTCTTCTACAACTGATATGTCATGTATTTTCCATGGATTTACGCCTTTACAATTGAAAATGTCATCCCCTCTTAACATTTAGGGTTGTCTTTTTTCTCTCTTTTTACTATTAGTTGAACATTTTCCCCTCTTTTATGACAAAAATACTCTAGTTTGATGACAAGATAAGTTGTTCCACCGTTTTCTAAATATTGAAGCTAAATTTGAACACGAAATATACATTGAAGAATTCCCGAGACTCGGGAAAGGTGAAAACATAGAATTTGCTTAGAATTTAAGAGGTTAATTGCCAGTAATATTTTATTTAGCTTTTACAAGTTTTCTAATCTAGTGCATGTCAATTCTCCATGGGGTATTTTTAGAGTTTCAAAGTGCTTTGCTAACTCAAGTATCCATGTAAATTTTTTGTGAGGATTCCAATTTTTGGCCCCTCAAACGAAGATCCACGAATACATTCACACTAGAGCCATTGATTGTTCTTTGTGAATTTCAGTTTGCAAATTAGACACCTTCTCATATGATTTGAAGGCCTCCCGATGAATTTCAGTCCATTCTTTCCAAATCATCCATTAATTCTTTAATAAGTTTCCCATAGGTGGTATATTTTTGAATGTCCTTGATAATCGAACTTCATATTTGTTGAGAGCTATGGGAGGTGGAAGAGCGGCCAATGGAGTTGGATCCAAGACTTCATTTCTCACCAATAATGATTTTATGAATTTGGAAAGAACTTGGTTATGTTCTTCCAATTTCTCCATAGTTTGCTTGCCCTTCTCCACTCATTAAATGACTCTGGTTTACGATTTCTCGAGGTTGTGGACCTCACTTTCAAGTGTGGATTCTCCCGGTGGAACTCTTGTAAGCTCCAGTCGAAAACTAAAAGATCTTTCTCCTCCTTATCCATCTTAGGCTTGGCTATCTCCATGAACTACTAACCTTTTGAATCTATCATCACCATGAGGTGGTCTTTTTTTCTTTGTTGGAGGAGGAGTAGTGCTTTAGAGTAGGATGCCACAGCATCAAAATTGGGAACTATCACCTGAGAAGAGGATTTCCTTTTCTTGTTATCAATAAAAGGTTGAACCCAAACAAAGGAAGAAGAAGAAGAAGCAGGGGCAATAGGTCCAAGTGCAAGTGAACTCATTACACTTAGTTTTTGTACTGTTGATGTCTCTAGTCGAGAAGTTGGCATAATTTAATAGAGATTTTTGGAAGGACTATCAACCAAACCAAGAGGTTCAATCATTTGTTCTTCACTTTCAATCTCAGCAGCAATGATAGTGGTTGTCTCTTTTCCCTTCATCTCTTCACTATCATCTTCACTCAGAACAATGACATTTTCTGGCCCAATAGGGACTTCAGGCTACTCTATGATAAATTATTCTTCAACTGATTCTTGCTTAATGGCCTTACCTTTCTTTAGGTATGCCTTCATTGAAGAAGACAGAGTAAAATGTTCAGGCACCTTTACCGAAGAGGAAGGGGTAGATTGTTCAAGTGCTTCCATGTTGGGTGTATGCTCCTCCTTCCTAGGGGAGGAGGTTTCTCATGAAGAGGATTTGGCCTTGTTTTCCCTAAAGATTTGCATCTTCGTATCAAACCAGAGTTTGGTTCTTACAATGACATGGTTAATTACCTCCTTCAAATCACCCTTTTCTTTCACAAACTAATCAATGGTTTCTATAGGGGTGTGTTGAATAGACCTTTCATATTCCATAGACCGTAAATCTTCATCATAATCTTCAAGCCCTTCGGGCACTTTATAGAGGTTGAAGTCTATGACTTGTTGAAGATAAAATCTGTCGAAATATCTTCTTCTTACCTCAAAATCATCTGTACAGTCATCCTAGTAATCTTTAGTGTTGGGACGATAATAGTAGTCTATTCTAAGGTTCTCAAAGAATATAGCCCTTGATGTCAAAACAAGTTCTTGATTTGAAGAAATGAACAGTGAGAGGAGCAATGGTTCTATCAATATTCTGTGAATCCAAAGTTGTCTTGCATGTATAATTTCCCAAGGAAATAGGGAAATGAATGCTAGAAAATTTATTATCTCTACAGGTTCAGTGAATTTTATCCAGCTGCCTGCAAATCTCTACCAAAGCCATTTTATCATTACGAACATGGGTAGCTTTAGGGGTGCTCCCTCGAAACAAGCCAGGCTGATATATGAGAACTTTCTAAATTGATTGAAGAAGCTTCCATATTTACATATCAAATTTTTGGCTTCTTCATAAAATCTCCTAAGCAATGTCACCTTCCGTAAAGTCTTCAATGTACATGGTAAATGCATCATTAACCCTCCTAAAATTATGGTTGCTAACTTTGACGTTGAAATGAGGGTAGTATTCATATATGGGGGCATCCTTCTTGTCTGCAACAAAAGTGAAGCCAAGCCATTCCCTGGAGGCCGCCAGGGTGTACATGAGATAAGAGGTCATATAGAATGTTTGGGTTCTATGAACATTCCCCAGCTTCTCTGTCAAATTCTCACAAATGATCTCACTCCAATTAAAATTTTGTTTACCCTCACAAATGATGTTGATGAAAGGACAAATCCAATAGCAAAATTCATTTGTAGAAGGCATCCCCATGATTCTAGCAAGTAAGATGATAATGTCTAAGAGCTCTTCATTGAATTCAACCCTAAAAATTATTTTTGAAAGTTAAGATGCCCCCTTTTAGGGTTCTTCAACCATTATTTGGAAACCATAGCTTTGTATTTCTCGCTGTCATGATCGAACAACACTTCTTCTTGGGTGAGGGTGAGGGTGCTGACTCCTTCCACTACTAGAATGTGTAGGGTAGAACTGATGGCCTCAGAATCCAAGTATGCAACCACTTCACCATGAATATCAGTAATTTCCTTTGACTCATGACTGAAAAGAGCACCACACGTGAGCAAAGTATCCACACATTACACAGAAATAGGAAATCCTGTAAAAAATGTAATCCCGCTATCTCTAATCAACTGAGCAATGGAGGTAGGTTTGTCGCATCCCATCTATTCCGCAGAAATCATCAAGATCTAGATGACAAGCTTTGATGTCGCCAATATCAGGTATAGAGGTTTCCAAGGAAGGGAGGTGTTCCTGCCCTTGATATTGCATTTTCATCGTGATAGAGGTAGGAGGGAAAATATTTCAATGGAGTGAAAACACAATCTCAAAATAATCCTTGCAAGATAAGATATGGAAGCACAGAAGCGCGGGAAACGGCTTAATTTTGCATAAATACAAGTGAGGATAAATAAGTAGGCAAGGTGAAAAATGAACGAATAGTCATCCCCCTTAAATAGTCGTGAGGAGAGAGAAAATCATAAAATCACAATTAATAGTCCTCGTACCAACTTAAAAAGGCAAAAGCATAAAAACTTAGCACAGATAGCCCATGGGATGTTGGGACGCGAGGGACATGCAAAGCCAAAATACCTTATCCAAGAAGAGTGTGGAGAAAGCAGAGTTCGAGAGAGCACAAATGGTCCATAGGACATTGGGATGCGAGGATGCAAGGAACTGATTTGGCCGATGCGGGAAAAGCGGGTCCAGAGAGCATAAATGGTCCACAAGATGTGGGGACATGAAAGATGCGCAAACCCGAGAAAGACATTGATGTAGGTAAATAGGAAAATTGGTGAACAGAAGGCACAGCGATCTTTGGGATGCGCGGGACAAAAATAGGTGATGAACTGACAAATAGAGTAGTGCGGAGAAAGCAAAAAAATTGGGGATAACATGCCTAGAAGTACTTGGGACATGAGCAACAAAATATCTTATTTATCTACACAACACTAAAAGATTTCAAAGAGTGAATTTTTATATCTTTCCAAACTTCTTACTTTACTTAAACACTTTTGAAGGGAATAACTCAAAATTTTCATATTTTATCTTTCACAAAGAGGGGAATATTGAGGGTGACAACGGTTGGCTCTTTTCTAGGATGACTTGACTTGGGACGAGAGAAACAAGGCAAGGTCAAGAAACCAAGAAGAACTCTATGAAGAAAATACGATTACCTTATCCATTGGGAAATAGATTCAAATGGAAAAGCAATCTGAGCAGAGCACAACACACTGAAGGGAAAGAGAAATAACCAAAAGGGAAAGACAAAAACCAAAAACCACACAATGTACACGATATACGGAAGAATTGCCTAATCACCTAGGACTTGAACAACTTCAAATATTGCCAACTATAAGGAAGTGGAAGAGAAGATCCATCCATATAATCCAAGTAGAAAGAATTTTCACCCAGTAAAGTGTCTAATTTTGAATGGACCAAGCCAAAGAGAATCAAACTTACCATGGCTCCCATGAGGTTCATGTCTTTTTTCCCATAACAAAACAATGTCTCCTACTTGAAAATCTCTAGGTCCATCCTTCTTATCAAACAAAGCTTTCACCTTGATTGATGAGCTGAGATTCTATCAAGACCTACATCCTATCTTCATCCAACTTCGGAGATACACAATCCTTTTGTCCAAGGAACTGATGAAACTTGAATCTTTAATAGCCTTCATTAAGTACAAGGTTGGTAATTCCAATGTTACTTAGAAGTTGAGCTTGACACCATACACCACTTGAAATGGAGACATTCCAATTGCTCTTTTGTGTGTAATTTTATTTGCTCGAGAGCATCATAGAGCTTCTTGTGCCAATTCCTTTTAGAGTCATTGACAAGCTTCCGAAGCGATGGCTACCAAATTCTTATTTGTGGACTATACTTGTTCATTTCCTTGAGGTAATAATCTAAAGAATGAGCAAGAGGAAATTCCATAGCCATAACAAAAATCCATCATCTCGGAAGAATAAAAATTAGAAGCATTATCAATCAAAAAAAAAATTGGTATCCCAAACCTTATCAAGATGTTCTCCTTGATGAAATTACACACCACCTCAGAAGTAGTGCTTTTGACTGGAATAGCCTCTACCCACTTTTGAAGTAATCTATAGTAGTGAGCACATGAGTATGTCCAAGCACTAGAATGCGGGTTGAGGTCCCAATGAAATCCAATCCCCACTTTGTTGAAAAGGCTCATCAATTATTACTAGTTTGAGTGGTAAAGCAACCAATTTAGGTCTCCCAAAAATTCTAACGGGCTTCACACTTCCCTCCCATTTTTATGCATCTCGAAACAATGTAGGCCATAGTACCCTACATGAAGAATTTGTTGAGCGGTGGCAAAAAAAGAGAAGTGCCCCCACAATATTGATCATGAAAAGCTGAAAACAACTTCTTTTGTTGTTCTTTATCCACACACTTAAGGAATCTTCCATCAATGCCTTGCTTGAATAAAGCATTTTCCCATAATACATATTGTGCATACCTTAGCTTAATAGCTCTCTTTTCCTTGGCACTCAAGTGAGATGGACATTCTCCATAAGTAAGAAAATGTGCAATATCAGCATACCACTCATCTATTGAACTGAGAAAGAGGACAACGGGAGTCTCAGTTTGCTTCCTCGTCGGCTCCTTTTGCAATAAGTTCACATAAGCCTTTACCTGGACTAAATTCATTGGCTTAATATCAATTTCATACTCTTGAAATTTCACTACCCAATTTCCCTCTTAGTTCCAAACTCATGTTGTGTAAGAATAGACTTAATAGTTGTATCAGGTACAAATACAACAGAGTGAGAATTAAGGATATAAAAATGAAGCTGTTTGTGACGTTAACCACTACAAAAGCATGGTTCTCCATCACGGTATACTTGATTCATGGTTTTTCAAAACATAGCTCATGAAGGCAATCAAAAGTTCATGATCCTTAGAATTTTTATGAGTTAGTATAGCAGCCAAAGTATTTTCAAAGCATAACAATAGATAATGAAATCTTTGTTGAAATCGGGACATCTTAAGATGGGAGATTTATTTCTTGATTCCTTTGAATGATTCTTTCCCTTGATTCCAACCAAAGGTTTTCTTTCCTTTCATCATATGAGCTATACTCATAGTTAGTTCTGCAAAATCTAGAATGAATCTCCTTAAGAAATTTATCTTACCAAAGAAAGAGTGAACACCTTTTTGCTTGTGGGAAGAGGAATCTGCTGAATGGCCTTAACTCTTTACGGATCTATCTTAATTCCTTCCTTGAAAACAATATGCCCTAGCGACTTACCTTGATAACATAAAAGATAGACTTCTTAGGATTAAGATATACTCCATGCTCTCTACATTTACGAAGGACCATTTCAAGATGTTGAAAATGATATGCTCTAGTCTTAGAGAACCCAGTCAAATCATCAAGGTATATAACAATACATTTTCCCTTTAGACTACGAAAGGATAAGTCCATTTATCTTTCAAAAGTAGCACCATCATTGATAAGGCCAAATGGAATTCTCTTGTAGGTGAAGGTGCCTCGAGGAGTAGTAAAAGCAGTCTTGTGCTAATCTAGGGTGCTGATTTCCACTTGATTGTATCCGGAAAAACCATCCAACATGAAAAACATCTCGGAACCTGTGACTACCTGCAAAACTTGATCCATCATGGGGAGTGGATAGTTGTCTTTGAGAGAATCCTGATTTAAATTCTGAAATCCACACAGATACTGAATCTCACCAATATTTTTTCCTTACACGGTACAATGTTGGCAATCCATATTGAATGATGTATAGGAAAAATAATCTTTGCTTTCAATAATTTTTGGATCTCTTAAAAATAGTATCAAGCAATCTTAGGATTGTATTTCCTTTACTTCTACTTTAAATTTTTGACCCCATGTCTCGGAGGAATATAGTGTTGCATTTCTTTTGGTTGAAAGGCTTTGATATCATCATATGAATAGTAAAGAACATCGGCATACTTTCTTAATAAGTTTGCTACTTTCTTCCTTTCTTCTTGTGTGTAACATTTCCCAATATTCACCATTTTGGGTTCATCATTGCTTCCAATGTTGATCTTCTCATACTCGGTAGATTGGCCAGGCCCCTTGAGAAGCTTTGGATCTGATATATCTATCATGTTTATCAAACAGATCTTCTAGACTCACTAACCCTTTAGGTATCTTGTTACCTTTCAACTTAATACAGCCATCACGATCCATTTCTTCCTTGATATCTTCTTCATTAGAGGGTACACATTCTCTAGGCTGAGTCTCACTTCCTTGAAAATATAGTTGATTGAAATTATCGTATAGCTCCAAAGTAAAGAGAGTAAGTGTTGATAATCATTTAAAACTTTCCGATTGCATGCATTATCTGCGCACACTAGGCCTCTGGATCATCTCAATGGAAAATTTCTCTTGAGAGAAATCCGAGTGAGGAATCAACAAAGATCACGAGATAACTAGAGAATTATCTCTAGTGTTATTTTCTCTTGTACAACTTAGATGGAGAAAGCATCAAGAAATTCAATGGAATCCCAAACAAGATTTCTATAATGTTTGACCTCCTATTCTTGACTTGGAAAAGATCTCCGACATGTTTCACAATTAACTATGTATCACCATGAGTACAAAGATTCTTCACTCCCATTTCTTTTGCCATGTTCAATCCAATGATGAGAGCCTCATACTTAGTTGTGTTGTTTGTATTTTCAAATTAAAGCTTAAATGAAAAATATATGAATCTTCCCTTCGGAGAGATTAGCACCACACCAGCTCCTACACCAGCTGAAGAACAACTTCCATCAAATTCCAAAGTTCAAATGCCATTGGGATCATGAATCACTCCCTTAGGAAGTTTGGTCTCATCTTGTGACATGATCATATAGTTACCATGCCCTATATCTTCATAGAGTATTTGTGCTTTTGGATCATTAGTCTTTTTCACTATGTACTCAGTTTGTCTTTCTGGTAACAAATTTTTTATTTTTCCATTGAATGGGATTAAAGCGTGTGACCAATCCATTTGAATTTCACCTCTGCCTCCTACGAGAAATTCCTACTCAAAGAACATACCATATGAGGGAGGAATATTAGCTACTAAAATAGTGGCTTTGACCCTTTTCTCTAGAAAAGAAGCAAAGGCTACTTGTGCATCTTTAATCCTTCCACCAAAGGTACTTCTCTACTCTCCATGGAGTAGTAAGAACCAAAAGTATATGTTAAAGTCGGGCCCAAAGCATGAGCTACTTTTGTAGGCATTACATTATACTGAATCAATGACACAATTCTTTGAGTTTATGGCCGGTATGAGAAGTGTTACATAGAATGGTTTAATTTTCTCATTAGATGAAGTGAGCTGCAGCTCAAGACTTGGTTGAGAAGAGGGAGAAGTGGGTAAAAGACCTTTAGTGGAATTGACAAACTTTCTACTTTACAAAAAGCATTTGGATGAGTCAGTGTAAAATTCTACCTCTAAAATTTGGATCTTTGTCTTCTTAAGGTGGTCAATGATATCAAAATACCCAAAGGTGGATGGGGCATCATTACTAGGAATAGGAGAAAATTTTGATTTATCAAGTTTAGGAGTTGAAGGACAAGAAGTTTTGGAAGTAGAGATAGAAGGAGAAGAATTAGCATTACTTACCTTTTGTGTGGAGGTAGTGGGAATAGGGGCTCCTCTTCTCACAACTATTGGAATAGTTATAAAAAATTCCTTGGATTTTTAGCGAGGCTAGATCACTTTTTCTTTTCTGTTCATTTGCTCCTAAGTCATAACAACATATGACTCACTATTCATATCTACCACTACTTCATCATATTCATCTTCATCATCAATACCTTCAGTGGTGAGGAAATGAACTTGAGATTCACCAAGCTCCTCCTGTTCTTCATCAATCTCTTCTTTTGGTTCTTCATAGTCTTCATTAACCTCCTCATCATCGGGTTCTTGAACTTCACAAGTTGCATTGACCGGAACCTTGATGGGTGGGCCTTCAATATCCAATCTAGTTTGAGAAGAGGGTAAACGGTTCCTAGGCTGAAAATTATTTCTTGGAATATCTTGGTAAGGAGTATGTTGAGCCAATTGTTTCTTGATAGCAATGAGATCATTTGCCAATTTCTGCACTAACTGATCAGAGTTGGCTCCCGGGGAGGAAGAAAAAGATTCTTTAGACTTAGAGGGTTCTCTTTTCAATTTTCCAGACATGATCAAATCATCCTCAACGCTGATAGCCAATCGTTGATCATCCTCCAGAGTCACGAGGTTAGCTCTCCTTAATGCATAACTTACTTGTAAAGCCATTCGAGCATTGAGGAAAAAGCACTTCTAGATTTAATCTACTGGGATGGGTGTTACACATGCGATTTTATGAATTAGCTTGTTGAATTTAGCCACTTTGTTGTAGTAAGATGTTTTCGAACTCTCTCATAGGCTCGTATGGTTCCTTCTTGATATGAGATATTTGAGCTAAAAAGAGCATGCACATCTTCGACATGTTTGAAACGTTTCTCATCTTTGAATCGTCATGGTGGTCGATTAGTAATCGACCCAAATAAGATGATAAAACCAATCAGCGACATTGTCCTACAATGTTTCCATGAAAATCTGATAGATACGTCTTCATTTTCAACCCAAGAATCCCAATGAGCCCAACTCCTTCCTTGTGAGACCCAAATGCGTTTTGAATTTTGATTAAATTTTCCGTGGATGTGTTTTGAATACACCGTGGTGGAGGTATGGTTTTAACCATTCAAACACAAAATAAATGAATACTTATAAATCATAATAGTTGGAATGCACCAATTGGTTTAGTCTTCTTGAGAAGGTTCAAAATATACATATTGACCTCGATCTTATTCACGGACCGACCTTTTGAATTTTATTTAAATTTTTTGTAGAAATATTTTGAATATATTGATGTATGATATTAACCATTCAAACACAAATAAACAAATACTTATCAATCACAATGACTAGTGGTATAGTCTCCGTGGAAAGTAAACCCAACGTCTTTTGAATTTGATTTGAATTTTCTACAAAGACCTTTTGAACATAATGATGTATGACTTTAACCACTCAAACACAGATAACCAAATACTTATCAATCAAACAAGTGGAATGCACCAAAAAAATTAGTCTCGTTTGAAAAGACTAACCCCTAACTCTATTGGACGGGGCTTTTAAATTTTCTGCGGATACTTTTGAACATGGTGGTGGACTAGGTGTGATTTTAACCATTCAAAGGAACGCACCAAGCGATGGTCTCCTTGCGATGTGAGAGGAAGAAGACCGTATTATTGTTGGTTTTGATTTTTCTCCGTTATATTATTGGCCTTTACCTCACATTACAGCACGGTTAGCGTTTGAGAGGAACGCAGAGCAGAAATAAAGGGGATCATGGGTGATCCTGGTTTCATCTCTGGAATGATTGGTTACGCCATTCAGCTGGCAGTAAACCAGATTGTTGCTCACATCAACATTGCTGTCCGCTGCCGGAAAGAGTTGGATGCCCTCAAACTTCTGGTTGAGAGAATTCACTCCATCAACATGGAAATGCAGGAATATCGGAAGGCTTTGAACTCTGGCAAAATCAATGCCTCCTCTCACCATCCTTTGTCCTCTTCCCTGAATAGCTGGTTGAACGAATTGAATGATCTTCTCGAGGAAGCTTCTGATTTGGCCCAACACTGCACTGTGCCATCTTCCTATCACCTGATTTCTCGTTATCGAATGAGTAGAAAGATCACTCGTCTCATTTCAGTAATGGAGGAACATCTAAACTCCACTCCTTCCATTGCTTTTCTCCACCAGCTCCAGCAAGATGTGGCTAATCGGCAAGGACTGCAGCAGATCACAGAAAGGATTGATTCTCTCAAGCTTCGGATCACGTCAACATCTGCGGAATGCTTTCCATCCACTTCTTCAGCCCCGCCGAAGATTCGGAAGTATATTGAGGAGCCTCTCATTGTCGGACAAGATTATGCCTCCAAGAGAATTGAGGAGTTGATTCATTCTGCGCTGCACAAAAATGTGTCCCGGATCGGCCTTGTTGGCATGGGCGGATCGGGCAAAACTCTACTCCTCAAAAAGGTTTTCAACAGCAACCAGGTGCAGACTCTTTTTCCAGTGATAGCTTAATGCTTTGGCTTACCATTTCAAAAACTCCCTCTTTCAATGCTCTCAGAAATGATCTTGTCAAACAAATAGCTCTTCAAATAAATGAAAGATTGGAGAGCAAAGAGGAAGAGGATGTGAAAATATGGTTAAGTGGGAGGTTGAGTGAAAATAAGTTCGCTTTGTTTTTAGATGATGTTTGGGAAACAAGTGCAAACTCCTTGTTAACCGAGTTGTGTGTGCCTCTCATCTCTCCACACCACAACTCCAACATCATCATTGCCACTTCCAGAAGCAACAGCGTGCTCAAACAATTGGGAGTTCCAGATGCATCCACCGTCCAAGTGGAACTGTTGACAGAGGATGACAGCTGGCGGTTGTTTTGTTTCCATGCTTTTCCACACAGTGATGGAGTTCTGCCCACGAGCATTGACAATGAAACAGTGAGGCGTGTGTGCAGGGAGTGTGGAGGCCTTCCCTTAGCTCTCAAAGTGATTGGACAGGCGATGGCGGGCGTCACCCACTCAAATGAATGGGAATTTGCATTGAAGAGTTTGCAGAATGCACAGAAATACGGCGATGTTACAGAGAAGTTGTATGGTAGGCTCAGATTGAGCTATGATGCTTTGCGGACTTTGACATTTCGTTGCAATTATGCTTTGTTTACCTCTCTTCCTTCCCAGAAGATCAAGTCATCTTTACCGTACATGTGAGCCAGTTATGGATTGGAGAAGGGTTTGTGACCGGACAAGATCCTTTCCAAACAGCACAGAGATTCGTCAATTTGTTAGCCGAACGCTGCCTTATTGAGCCACTCCTTAAGGAATCAGATGGAAGTGTGGGCTGTTTCAGGGTGCATGATGCATTGCTCGATTTAGCACAACAAATTGCTGAGAAAGAAGAGAAATGTTTCTTTCGTGCGGGCAGACATTTACAAGAGTTTCCAGTTGATGACTGTTTGGCACACTTCAGAATTTCATTGATGGTTAACAGTTTGACTAATGTTCCAAACACATTCGGATCTTCTCATATCCGCTCCTGGTTAATGCGGAAGAATCCTTATTTGAAAGAAATTCCCCAACAGGTGATTGGGAGAATGATCTCTCTCAGGGTGCTGGATTTGTCACGGACTGCCCTCCACTCCTTGCCAAAAAGCATAGGATGTTTGAAGCATTTAGTTTGCCTCAGGTTAGCCTCTACGCCCATCAAGAGACTCCCCAACTCAATCAGTGCTCTTACAAACCTTCAGATCCTCGATCTTCATAACTCAAATATTACTGAGCTTTCATCTAGCATTTCTAAGTTAACTTCCCTAAAACTTTTGGACATTGGAAGTTGTAAACATCTGCAGTCCATAGCTTATGCGATCTCACAGCTTACATCTCTTGAATACCTGAGAGTTTTTAACTGTCCAAATGCATGGATAAAGAAAGGGCGAAATAAACGCAAAAGAGAGCTACTCCCAATTAATGATTTGGGCACCCTCTCACAACTGAAAGGGTTGATGCTTAAAAACAATGGTGAAGTAATTGTAGAGAGAACTATGGGAAGCATGAAGCAGATGGAGTGTCTACGGTTAGATATCACAAACATGGAAACCCTGCCCCATGACATGATTTCCATGTCAAAATTGAGGAAACTTTGTCTAAGGTGCCCTCAATTACTCCAAATAGAGGATTCATTTTGTGCACTCCAACATCTGAGCTATATTAATTTGAATGAATGTGGCATGTTGAAACGAATATTTGGCTTGCACAAGCTTGTGAGACTTAAACAGCTTGAGATTGTCGCATGCTCTAACATAGAAAATCTACCAAAGGAATTTGGCGAGAGAGGAGCATTTCCCAATCTGGAGGTATTTTCAATGGTTGGCCTGGAGAAGCTAGAGGAGCTGCCAGCAGTGGAGGAAGGAGGCATGCCTTCACTTAAAATATTGACAATAATGGAGTGTGAGGCATTGCAGATGTTATCAGAGAGTTATTGGAATTTGAAGAGTCTGGAAAAGATAAGAGTGTATGGTTGCTCAATGGTTCTCAGTGCAATGCGAGAAAACTTTATCAAAGCAGAGAACAAGATCCAAATAATAACATTGTCTACTCGAGACACTAGAACATTGACAAAGCGCTTCATGGAAATGATTGGCAGGCATGAACAATTTATTTATGGGGAATTTTGGGGTACCGAGTTATTTCAATTTTTGTCAGGCATTTACTATATGATTGGATGGTAACATTACTTAATGCAAATTTTAATACGGGGTTCTCTTTAACTCTCCCACAACCTTCGTTGTTTTTAAATAAATAATTTATTTGTTTTTGTAGGTGACAATGGAATTCTCAAAGTTTCAATATAATATTAATTATTTTTAAATTAAAATTGAAAAATAATAATTTAGTTGTTTGTTTAAATAAATTATGTATTAACCAAAAATATATATAAGTTGTACAAAGAAACTTTTAAAATATTTTTTTAAGAAAATTTTTCTATAGAATACAATATATTTTTCCTATTACAATTATATAATGGTGTAAAATAGTTGACACTCATAAGTATTCTATGCTAATCACAATTTACACATCATTATAAAATTAAGTAAATATTTTAAGAATATGAATATTTTAAATATATCTATGAATGTTTAAAATAATTAGGTGTTTTATGGTAATTGTCAATTTACCATTAATATAGAGACAATCCCAATATAAAACAAATTCAATATTTTTAAAATTATCAACCATGAAATAAACTATACAAGTGTGAATTTGGTCTTATGAAAAATTTTAAACTAGATATAAATGTTTCTCTTCTACAACTGATATGTCATGTATTTTCCATGGATTTACGCCTTTACAATTGAAAATGTCATCCCCTCTTAACATTTAGGGTTGTCTTTTTTCTCTTTTTTACTATTAGTTGAACATTTTCCCCTCTTTTATGACAAAATACTCTAGTTTGATGACAAGATAAGTTGTTCCACCGTTTTCTAAATATTGAAGCTAAATTTGAACACGAAATATACATTGAAGAATTCCCAGAGAGTAGGAAAGGTGAAAACATAGAATTTGCTTAGAATTTAAGAGGTTAATTGCGATAATATTTTATTTAGCTTTTACAAGTTTTCTAATCTAGTGCATGTCAATTCTCCATGGGGTATTTTTTAGAGTTTCAAAGTGCTTTGCTAACTCAAGTATCCATGTAAATTTTTGTGAGGATTCCAATTTTTGTGCAACACAAACCTCCTCTAGTGTCCTTTTTAGAAGATTCAAGTACAAAACCAATCCAAAGCTCTCCTTGAATCTTCCTATAGTTTTCAATATTGAATACAACTCTAAGTTCTATGAAAGTATCTATTAGACATCTAAGATTCTTAAGCGGGCGAAATATCTATCAACGTCACGATCGGCCTTGAAATGATTAAAGTAGGTCAAAATTCTACTTAAGTATATGGAAAGCTATATGTATGTTTTGTATGCAGAAATTTTCCATAATAGAATTTTCTCTTTTTATTCATCTTTCATATCAAAAAAATAAAAAATATATAAAGAAACCATTTCACATGGTTGCTCCACCTTCAAATTTGAAGTTAAATGTTGACAATATAACTTACCTTACATTATGGAATTTTAAATTGAATATGGGATGTTCAAAGTCTCATTACACACCGGGAATTCTCGTTGGAATTCCTTAGGCTACATCTTTCCATATTTCACTGATTCCCAGAGATGTTATTAACATGTGCCAACCATTATGACCGAGATCTCGGGGAAGTGAAATATGCACAAGGTAATAATGGTCACCTCTTACCCCTCGAATATATTAAAAATTATTACATCTCCTTGATTATGAAGCTCATCAACTCAACATTTTAAAGATGGTATACGTCCATGCATGAAGATGGTGAAAAACCATTAGCTCACAGATCCATATCCTCCTCCACAAAACTTTCTAAATTGTTAATGTGTTCATATTTCAAAATGTAGATTAATGATATTATTACAATCCTAAACATGAGACACATACACCTCACAACTAGAGAATTCAATGAACGGATATATCAATACATCCATACAATCCATCGAAAATAAACAACATATTAAGTACAAAGCATTGATCATTAATTCCAATTTCCAATCACAAGCAACTATTTGAGGTGCATATATCGAGTAAATTCTACATGCACTTTTATTTGGTGTGCGGGGGCCATAAAAAGGAGAACCCTTTTGGGGATGAATTAAGTATGTCAATTATGCACGAGAAAAAGTGTATTATTCTTATCCTCATCTAACACTTGAGGCCATCTCATTGTACTTTTCACGTTAAATAATGCATACTTATACTATCTTTTGTGATTTGTGAGACATAATAGTTCAACAAGAGATTCTCAATTTAAACTTCTACTAAAATTTAGTGATGCGATTATTTCATCCAATTCCAAGATTTCTCATACATCTCGGTGTGAAGATTTGGATGTTCTCCTATATTGATGCCTAGGAATGCCAACAATAAATAGGCCCTAAATGAGTTGGCGGGCAATTCGATGAGAATCATAAGTTTTTTCAAACATTGTTAAATAAAAATCTAATTTTTTAGGAAGAGTTTCTCTATCATATGTATTTTGCAGAAGCTTGATTGGTCAACGATTAATGGGTTATTTACTACTTTTTAGGATGGATTTATCTTGGTTGGTTGACCAATAAACCTTGCAAATACATATGATATTAAGATGGAGTTCTAAACTCATAATGTCATGAAAAGAGCATCCTGATTTTATTCCATGGACGTTTGGGAAAACAAGGACCAATCCCACCTTTGTCACCTTGAATCATATCGATGACCTCGTTACACAGCGCCTTCTTACAACAAATGTAATACCCAACTATGGTGTAGTAACATCGGCCCGAAATAGCCTTGAAGAGCCCATATCTTCATTTTTTGTGTATGTGCATGGAGACATCGATTTGAAACGAAGATACATAAACAGAGGCATCCTTGCAATTTCTTTCCAACTCGAAACCAAGTTTTCATTCACTGAAACACTTATATGATAAAGTATAGCATCGAAGCTCAACTAGAAATATTGTAGAGACACTGCAATCATGGTGACCAATAAAGCAGGTGGTATCTGCATCTGCATCTGCGATGGGCCAAAGGGGGTAAAGGAGATACAATTATGTCTTCCTTAAACTCTTCATTATCAATGTTGTAAACCATAATATTGTTGGGGTTACGTGTTCTACATAAAGAAGACCATTGCTCGGAGCTTGATGGATGAATCGATTTCATGTAATTGGATTTTCTCGGGAAAGCAAAAGCGATCATAGATATGTATACTATTTGTTTTATGGCTCACTAATACCACTCTGTATATTTTTGTCTTACGTCACCCACGAATTTTGATCTTCCAGAAACCTCAAACCACTGATATCATGGGAGGAATCTCTACACCAACTCTAGTAAGGGTATTGCATACATCTGAGAATAAAAGGATTCTCATACTTGTTGGTCCGAAAATTGTCGCTTGGGCGGATCTGTGGATAGGCGAGGCCAACGGTGTGCGAGGGCATAGCCTTTCTTTGAGTCGTAAAGCAAAGCTGGTTTATTGCTATTCCACCGGCGGGGAATGCATGCGAGTCTCACAATATTCCGCCTTTGGGGGTTTGGGATCTTATCCCGAGTTGGGGTATTTCCGTTTGTGAAAAGAAAGGAAAGAAGGGAAAGATGAAGATAGGGCAGATCGAAGGGAGAAAAGAAATGAATTCCAAGCGAAAGGTCGGAAGGTTTTGTTTTGGGGTTGGTAATAAATGGAGCCAAACCTACTTGCATAAGCGAACAAAGCGTGCGGATGAACAAATGACAAAAAGTAGAGTAGATTCAACAGGAATAAACATGCGATTCTAACATAAGAAAGTTACGATGCATAACACGAGATATTGACCACAAAGTCTCAATATTATATTAATCTTTTCTTTTGTTCTGAAAAGTACAAAGCCTTTTCTCCTTACTTCTATTTTTCATCTAAAAGCGTCCACACCTTGAATACTGACAAGTATCCAGTACATATAGAAGAAGGAGAAGAGAGAAGGCAAAAGAAATCAACAACTAATTACAAAAAAACTACAAAATATATAAAAGTCAAGCTTATTGACTTTGGGCAGCTTAGTGGACAACATCCCATAGTCAACATGGATGATGTCATCGTTTGTGCCAACATACTCTTAGATATTTACAAAAAGAAATCCAAGAGGAAGAAGGCTATTCATCGTTGTCTTGTGGTTGAAAGGGGTATCTTGCTTTTGTTGTTGTTGGGAGAGTGATGTGGGCGAGTTCAATATTCCATGAATTTACCGACCATCGGTGAAGTTGATCTGGCGGGACCCTTGGTATGATCGCCGATGACCTCGCAAGTCTCCCGCTCATCTCTGAGTTTTTAGGGAGCTTGAAATATTCATTACCTGCCTCCATCAGGTACCCCACAAAATCACGGCAAGCCAGAAGGTTATTGATGGATTCGATGTAAAGTGACTTGGCTCTAGCCCTTGAGAGACGATCTCCTTGCAGATCTGGATAGTTCCATCTGCCTTCCTCAAGGTGAATGAAGGAGTGAGCAAGCCTAGAGACATTCTTAGGACAATTTGCTCCATTTGATGCATTACATCCAGGGCTTCCTCCTTGACCTTATCTATCTTCTCCATGAAAAATTCCATCTGATCAACCCGGTAGTCAAAGCAACAAGGATTTTGATGGGTACCCATTTTCTATAGGGCGTGGAGAAGATGCTTATGCATTCTTTTAGTAGCCTCTTCTCTTCCTTTGCTTCGTGAAGCTTCTTGCAAGGGCATCCACCACAAATAGGGCCTCTCCTTGAAGGCTTTGGATGCGTTCCCATTGTGACTGCGTCACCATGTAATCTGTAGAGGCAGATCCTTTTTATCTTTGGAGGGTCGAGATACGCTATCTCCATTACTCTTTCTCCCAATGCACTCTGAGATAAGCGAGTTATAGGCTTTTTCTTCTTGGCCCCTTTTGTTGGGATAACAAAAAAGTCCATTGGTGCAGTAGGGACTTTCCTCTTCTCTTGGCTCGAGATCTTTGGGAGATCCATGTTGGACTTAAGGGAGGCGGGACCAAAGGTGGAAGAGGGAGCGGCGGCGACGATGGATGAGGAAATGGGTCGAGACACTTGGTGGTAGCATCGAGAGGAGGCCGAGAAAGTGCTCACGGAAGGAAAAGGCATTACGGTGAGGTAGTCGTGGGAAAGGAAGGGAGGCGAGAGATGAGAGAGAAGAAATGGTGGTGGGGACAGCTCCGCGAGAAGAGAAGATAGAGGAAGAGGAAGGGGGAATAGTAGAAGATGGGGGAGAGGATACGACCAAAGGAATGGTCACTTGAGTCATGTGAGGAGGGGGAGAAGGGACGGTGGGAACCTCCATGGTTGTAGCAATGGCAACATCCTGAGTGGATGTGTCCATTGGAACACTCTCTGCCACTTCTTTCTCTGGGGATGCCAGAGTTACAATATGTTCCTGTGTGGCGGAGGGAGGACTCTCAGGATTTTCTTCTTGAGTGGAGCTTGATTCTCCCTCTTTATCTTTGCCTTTGCCCTTTGTGGCAGATGTTTCATCTCCCATCAGTGGTGCATTGCCCAAAGGGGACATGGTGAAATCTACTCACGAGGTAGATAAGGTCGTTCATTCGCACCCGATGCTCTGTTCGCCTGATGTTTCCTTAACCATATCTTGATGAGTCAGAGTGCCTTTGTCCTGTCGATTGCGACAGAAGCGGCCGATTGTCCCCATCCGTGTCTAGATACACCTGATCAACTTCTTGATCAGTTGTTTGATAACCTTTTGGAACAATGGCCACACCATATTGAATAATCTCTGTCAGGGCCAGGTGAGAGTGATCCTTCCTTCTGAGTTTGACCTCATGATACAGGTCGATATAGATGTCCTCGATCTGTGGAATGTGGATCGGATCGAGTTTTGCCTTAGGGAGGTAATTTCTTGGATCGAAGGTGGGCCTTGCCGGGAAATTGTGCTTCAGGTTAAGTAGTTCCAGTTCTGCAAACATTTCCCGGGCTTTGGTGTGAGAAGTGCAAGTGTACCTGCCCACTGTGAGGGGGAAAGGAGTTCCACCCTTCTTCCTTTTCAGGCACTTCTCATGATATGTTATGAGCTTTCTAGACAGCTCAACGAGATCGAGCTTAGGGCCGACATACCTTGGCAATTTGGTGGGCTCCCGAGAGTTGGCTTCCAGAGATAGGTGAAGGTGGGAAATTCGGTAAATAATTCCCTCCACTTCTCAATTCTTTGTGACTATGCTCTTGGTCATCCAGACCATGAGTCATATTGGCCTCAAAGGTAGATGATATCGTAGAAGAAAGCATCATTGATCTTGGTAAGGCTGTAGGATGTTATTTTCCGGCTTCGACTCTGGGTAGTATTCATATATTTTTATCCGAGGCCAAACTCCGCATCGGCTCAGTGTTGGATAATCCCTCTCACGAGGTCAGTAGCGTAAACTACGTAGGATTTCATGTGGAATCTCCCCGTTGTGATGAGTTTTTAGAAGGCTTAAAGATGGTCTTTTCTTATGATCTTTTCCCACTCAAAGCACTAATCGGGCACGTTCTTATTCATGGTTTCAGTACACAGTATCCATTTATGAAAGTAATGGGCATTAGAAAGCCCAAAAACTCTACT
This sequence comes from Taxus wallichiana var. yunnanensis, assembly GCA_018340775.1. Classification (NCBI taxonomy): domain Eukaryota; kingdom Viridiplantae; phylum Streptophyta; class Pinopsida; order Cupressales; family Taxaceae; genus Taxus; species Taxus wallichiana. Next base: position 916,480,960 of record CM031240.1, on the reverse strand, counting down.
TAGGAATGTGATGGTATCGCTCAGTTCCTCGGAGAAGTCGCTACGGTGAATAACCTATGGCCATCTGGTTATCACCTTCTTATTCTTCAAATATACTTTGTTCCTCACCGCATGTATTTGTCTTCATTATCCTCCATGCCTTGATGCAGTCCTCTTAGCTTACATTACAAAATATCGGTGGTGGGGAATTCCTAGCATGATTTTGAAGTGTCGGGCAGTGGGTTGATTATAACCTCACCCTTTTCGTTTTTGACACACCTAGTGTCTTTATTGTAACATGATGGGCCACCACCATCATAAACTCATTATTTACTTTGCCTTGTGAGGGATTCCGCCAAAGCAAAATGCGAGACCACTACCCACCGACCTTGTCCATCCAGATCGCTGTGACCCTCTGGTTACGGCCCAAAAATCTTCCATGTCAATGTGGCCAAGTTCGGAATCTCTGATATCTAGATCACATTCTGCCTGGGACTTGGGCATTCTGACCCTTTGATATTTTTATTTCATCTCTTCCTCTGTGAGCTTAGCCTTACCCTTTGACTTGGTTGGCCTTTTGCTTGATGTAGACATATGTGGAGTACGAGTTGATTCTTTGATCTGTAAGAAGAAAGAGCGAAGTCAATGCGGAAGAGCCATGTTAGTTTGTCATATCTTCCATTAAAGCATTACAGAATGAGGAGTTAGTAATTTTAAGGCCTCTGGGCGTAGGGCACAGAGACACTGTAGGCTGCAGGGTTAAAAGTATGGTGCTTTGAGCGGAGTGTTACGAAGGAAGAAATCGGTGCCCGAAAGGGCACATGGCATAATAAATTTTCATATAACATCATTGTTGTTGTAGACGAGAGTGCTGTGCCACTACATGAGGTTTTATACTTGGCGCAAATAAGTTTGGTGTTGCATGGGAGCAGGATGTGCCAATGGCGCAGGAAATTTGCATGTAACATGGAATTTTGGTGCATTGAAGGGCCACGAGATTAATGCGCGTAGCACTTACTTTATGTGTCTGCAAAGTGGGCTTTGTACAGCACGGAGAAAGCTTGCATGGCACTTTTGTTGTTGTAAGCGGGGTTGCGCCTGCGCCAGGTTTAGGATTTACTTGGTTTATGCATGGCACAGGGATTTTGTGTGCTGCAATCAAGGTTGGTAGTGTGCCCTCTTGGCGTGGTGTGTTTTACAGTAACAAGGGTGGCGATTGCACCAAGGGAAAAATGCGGCTCGGAACTAACTTTTAGGTTTCTTTCCTTCCTGATGGGTTTGCGGTCTTTTAGGCCTCCTTCTTCATGGATTTAGACGGTGAAGGGGGCATAGCAAAGAGATCGAGTTCACTTTTTGAGACATAGCCCTCTTGGCCAGCAGATCTGGAAAGAGGGTGAAAACGGCTTAGGAGGAAGGTTTGCAAAATGGCGGGGAGGGTTATATGGTTTCCTCGGCTTTACTTCGTCAAACTTCACAACCAAACAACAAAACAAAAACACAAGAAAAGCAAGGACCACTTACCTGGAATATATAGAATGAGAGAAGCGAAGTGGGGTCCACGAATGCGACACGGGAATGACGCAGTGTATTGTGAGTGTAGAGGAATAAAGTTTATCACTTGTTTTTTATTGTGAAAGTGACGAGATGCATGCGCCTATATATAGCAAGAAGTGCGATAAATGTGCCACCACTTTTCAAAAGGCGCATCAAAACACGTGTCGGCATGGAAAGCTTTGCGCCCTATGGCGTGGATATTTTTTTCGGCATGGAAATGTTTGTGCCTTTTACAATGCAAATTTAGTAATGTCAACACTGGTTTTTGAGTGCCTTGCACCAAAATATGGCGCATGACATTTTAGTTCTTGTGACAGTGAAGGCACATGCGCGCTTGGTGCGGAAAGAATGGCGCATCACGGGAAGGCGCAACAATTTTTGTGCCAACACTTCAAAGGGTGTGCCAAAGGAAATAAAGGGGGCACAAATTTATCCTGTGTTGCATGGACAAAATCTGCACCCAACCTAAAAAGGACCAATATGACTAAGCTCGAAAACTAGATTTCCTGAAAGGGATTTCTGACATTCAGCGGCAATGGGACTCAGACGAGGAACCAAAACAAAATTTTGGTATGGTTACTTGTAAAATTTCCCTCATCCATTGGGTAACATAGTCAAAAACAAGGGCGACGATGAAAACAAACACACGGCGAAAAGAAAACACACATAAAGAAAACTATACAAAGAAGAGAGGAAACTCTACTTCTGAATATTTTGAGATGCTTGCCATATAGGGAAGCGGGAGATCGATTCCGTCTAGATACGAGAGATGAAGCTATTCTCTCCATTGAGGTACTTGATCTTGAAAGGCCCTCTCCATAGAGAATCAAATTTCCCATGCATGCCCTTCGGTTCTCTTTGTTTGTCCCACGAAAGGACGAGATCTCCTACTTGAAAATCTCTTTGCTTAGCCCTTTTATCGAAAGTCTCTTGACTTGATTTTGATGTTTGGTGATCTGTCGATCACTCTTACTCTTTTCTTTGAGCTCCACTAGATACATGATCCTCTTTTAAGGAAAATTTTGGAAAGTCTCATCT